>JARQZK010000726.1:1040000-1250000 GCA_030704885.1 Cynegetis impunctata
ACTATTCAAGGATCTTCGTACAAATAACCCCACAAACACTACCGAAAATATGAGCGGTCCAAAAATTCTTGTGTCCGAAGTCAAATACGCAATACGCTGTATGAAGAATGGTAAAAGTCCGAGCCATGACGACATATATGCAGAAGTTTTGAAGCAAGTAAATATCAAACATCTTATATATCTCTTCAACGTGATATATGACTCTGGGCAAATACCTAGGGACTGGTTAGAGTCTACATTTGTTGCTATTCCAAAGAAAGCAAACCCAAGATACTGCGAAGACTATAGACCTGATGAGCCACGCGCTCACAAGGTTCCTTCGAGTAATTCACTCAAGAATCTACAGAAAGGGTAGAGATACGAGTGATGACATGCAATTTGGAATCATCAAGAGACTTGGTACCAGAGAGGCTCTCTTCTCGATGAAATTGCTTGTTCAGAAGTGCTATGACAGGATGTTTTTGTCTGCTTCATCGACTATCAAAGGGCTTTTGATAACGTAAAACATAGGCCACTGCTGAAAAGATTACAGATTTGGATGATATATTAGAATAACAAAGGAATTGTACTGGCAACAGCTGGCCGAGGACCGTATTAATGGCGAGCTATCAAGGGAGACCTTTGGTATTTCTAAGGGAGTCCATCAGGGATGTGTACTGTCACCTATTCTATTTAACATTTATTTGGAAAAAATCTTTCAATTGTCTTTCGAGAATGAAACCCAAGATATCAAAGTCAATGGCGTCCCAATAAACAATATCTGCTACGCAGATGATATCGCGATCCTGACTAATAACATTGAAGACCTCCAGTCAATACTAAATAAAATCAACGAATGCGGTGTTCATTCTTCATGTAAATATGTTCAGTTCTTGTAAATATTGCCAAGACAAAAATGGTAGTGATTAGCGGAAATCAGCAAAGTACCCCTCTCAACATCAACGGAGAAAATATTAAGCGTGTCGCCAGATTTACCTATCTTGGCGCTTCTAAAATGAAAAGTGGGAATGTGATGAAGAAGTGAGGCGATGAATTGGTCACGCGAAAACAACCTTCTTCAAACTTAAGAATATACTTCTTCAAACTTAAGAATATACTTCTTCACCAAAATATGCCACTGCAAACTCGAATACGTATAGTTATGTGTGGCCTATTTTACTGTACGTTGTTGAAACTTGGTCACTTAAAGCCAGAACGCTAAATCGGATCGAAGCTGTTGAGATGTTGATACTGTGCCGATTGCTGCATATTTCCTGGACAGCTCACATAACTAATGATGAAGTTCTACGAAGAGCTTTCATAGAGAGACACCTAATAGACACGGTAAAAAAACGTAAAGTGTCATATCTGGGGCATATATTGAGAGGACCTCGCTACTTCATACCAAAGCTCATACTGCAAGGAAAGATAGATTTAGATAACCCAAAAATACTGCATTCTTTGAACAAAGGAAAGGGAATGGATCTTTTATAGTCTTTGGAAATTAAATCGGCAAACTCAAGGAACTTATTCATACTAGTGACCAAATAGATCTTAGTGTTTACCCAGTCATCAAAGCAGTATTATAAATATAAAGATTGTTACATTTTCAACTTCAGTTTTTTATCAGCCCTTGATGATGAGTTAATATGTCGAGTAAATATACCAATTTTAGTGGAATAAAGCCAAGAATTTTTCTTCAGTTGATTAATAAGTTGAAAAATTTTCCACTGAGCGTTGAGCGAACAGTGCATCAACGTTATTGTTTAACCCAGAGGTTTCCAAACTTTTTTTCCTCATAGACCACTTTGAAAATTTTGCTGGTTCCGGTGGACCCCCTGCAGCTACATTTCTACCATATTCCCAAAACTCGACAAAATATGAAGATTAGATCTAACTATGGAAATTTGCGTTGCGGCTGAGTTGCAACCACGAATTAACAGTTTACGAAAAAAAAGTGAGAATTTATTGGTTCATTAACTAATTGAATTGGTGGATGTCAAAAAATTGAATCACAAAAGTAATTCCATCCAACATTACTTTTTAGAAATCTACCCAAAGCACAAGAAACCAATCAATTCTCACTTATTTTATTCAGAAAACTTCAACCCAATTATTAGGTTTACATCACATTGTAATATGATAACAGTCGTGATATAATTAAACTCAAACGTTAATAACGTAACGTAACTTCTGCAATGACAAACACAAAATAGTCATAATTTCAATGGGAGGGATGTTCTTGATGTATTGACAACCAATCATCAATATTTGGCTTCAGTTTTGTTAGGAATAACTGCATATCTGCTCCTTTTTTTTTGTTAAAAAGTTGGTAACGACACGATATGACGAGGGAAACGCTATCATAAGCTTTTCCGCAGTTCTCCACAGTCCAGGATATTGTAGGGGATTTCTGCCTGCAGCCAAAATGTTTGATACCATTTATTAAATTTCACCTTCAGCACTATTAGTGCTAAGCTCGAGTAGCTTCTCTTGTAAAATCACATTCTACACTTCCGTTTCATCAAATGGATTTATGATCCATGGTGGTATTTCTATCGTCAACATATCTTCAAAAGGAATTCTGCAGTCATCATGCAGGGCAATTGAATGTTGAACGTATGTCTGAATATTCTCATCAAGGCATTCTACCTGCGACAAAATACTTACTTTTTCAAAGTGACACTGGCAACCACTATCATCGATTCACTTTACTTTAATTTTCTTCTCGAAATTCAGGAAACAAATGAGTAACGTTCAGCATATGCATTCGTATTTATATTGGTGAAGAATCAAACAACTTCATGCAAGATTGCAAGCAAGATGGTGAAGTCAAGTCAACATTTTAGTTCTTCACTATCGAAACCATATAAATTTTCGTAGACCTCCGCTTACGAATTGTGAACCCCCATTATTTTTTCACGCTGACGTAGAACCCCGTCGAGCCTCCCGTGGACCCCTGGGGGTCTACCTGGACCACTTTAGGAATCAATGGTTTAACCGAATGTTTGGCATTAGTCTAAGATCCCAAGTAAGGTCGACCTTCACTCATCTGCTTGCCAAACGAAATATATATTAAAATTAAGGTAATTTTATTGCGAATGCAGTAGTATAGGGTTGCCTGCAAAAATCCGGTTATGAATATGGGTTGCCAGGCTTTTAATTTGAAAAATTTAAGCGAGCGAATAGTACTGAAGTTGACGAAATTTTGAAGAATTATTTGGGGATGATAGAGGGTCTCTTTGCTGAGTTTTCGAACACGAGGACCCGGAGCTCTTGACGGTGGGGCAAAAAAACCGCAATTTTTTTCAAGCCGTTACAGGTTTTCTTCCCATGTCTTCTGAAACATGTGGTTGAGCAGCGAAAATCTGGCGGAACCACGTGAAAGGACATTGAATTTTCTTCAAAATTCATTGAAATTATTTCTGGCTCAATAATATCCGAGATAAAAGCGAAAAAAAAAATAAAATTTCAATGAGAAAAGAAGAAGAAAAATGCAATTTTTCGGATAATAAAATTATACCCTCACACATATCTATGTATTATTACACATATTATGCATACTCCTTCACCTCCCGCCTGAAATCCTTCCTTCTTTACATCCTCCTTCTTTATCCCCTCACCGCTGGTTTGAAGTACCCTCAACGTGTGGATAATGCGACGAGTTTGTTTAATATAAGAACGAGTGAATCTCTCACTCGCATCACTCCAATCACTTCAATGCTCTTTCAGCAGTTCTTGAATGCTCGTTCAATTATTTTTTCTAAAATTCACCGACGTTCTTGCCAAACGGATTTTGGATAATGATAAAATGTAATATAGAGTAGATATAGAAAACCTGGAGAAATTTGAACAAGTGGGTGATGTACATGAGGCAGTTGCTCGTTCTTATATTAAAAAAAAATACATCTCATTATGCACATCTTGAGGGTACTTTAAACGAGTAGTGGGGGAGGGGTCGAAAAGAAAGGTATTGAGGCGGGAGGTGAAGAGGTATACATAAAATGTGTAAAAATATATAGATTTTTGTGAAAATATAACGTTACTATCCTAAAACCTGCATTTTTTCATATTTCCAGAAATTTTACCTTTTTTTGGACTTCATTTATTTTGGGTCAAAAATACCGTTGACCAGTGATTATTGAAGTAAATCTACTGCTCTTTCAAGTAGTCATAAACCATATGGTTTAAGAGATATGGGAAGAAAAGTTGTAACGGCTTGAAAAAACTCGCGGTTTTTTTGCCCCTCCGTCAAAAGCTCCGGGTCCTCGTGTTCGAAAACTCAGCAAAGACATCCTGTATCATCCTCAAATAATTCCTCAAAATTGCGTCAACTTCGGAATTGAGTCCAGCTGACCCCGATTATTTTTAAAAGAATCCAGTACTATTTGCTCCCTTAATTTTTTTAATTTAAAAACCTGGCAACCCATATTCATGACCGGATTTTTGCAGGCAACCCTATACTACTGCATTCGCAATAAAATTACCTCAATTTTAATATAGAGAGAGAGAGAGCTTTATTTGAGTTTTAATTACATAATTAAGTACCTACTCACGTCAAATTATTTACTTAAAATAATATACAAAAATATCACAATCGTATTAAAAATTACATCAGTTTTAAAACATACAATAAAATACGCTAAAAATTTTAAAACTCACTCAATGAGTACGGCTCAATATCACATAAATATTTAAATAAATTTCCCTTAAATTGTTTTATCCTGCAGGACTTGAACTCATCTGGAATTTTGTTATAAAACATTATAGACGCATAATGCGGCCCTATATCAGTGAGAGCTTTTTTGTGGGCTGGTCTCTCCAATTTTATGTCACCATATCGGGTGGGGTATTTATGATTGAAGTTCAATTTTTCAAATTTATCTTCATTTTGATATACAAACAAGACACATTCATAAATGTATATGCCATATACAGTTAGTAGTTTATTGCCCTTAAAAACACCTTTGCAAGTTGTCATGAAATCGATCTTGAACATTGTCCTCATTATGCGTTTTTGCATTATAAATACTCTCTGCAGCCGTGAGCTTCCACCCCACGCTACAATACCGTATTTCATATTTGAGTATACGTTTCCATAGTACGCGGTAAGAAGTGTTTCAGAATCAGCACTACGACTCAGCACCCTAATTCCGTAGCACATCCTGGACAGTTTACTACAAACAAGATCTATATGGGAAAAAAAGTTTAAAGAACCATCCAATTGAATTCCTAGCATTTTTGTTTTGTCCGTAAAGGATACGTTTACTTCATTTAAAGAAACCTGCTCTGGGCTTGTAAAATGGTTACGTACTGACCCAAACAAAAATAAATTTGTCTTCTCCACGTTCAAGAATAACTGATTATCAACTAACCACCCCTGCACGTTGGAAAAAACAAATTGAACAATCCGTATGATATCCTCCATTGAGTTCACCTCCTTGCAAGAAATTTTAACATTTGCGTCGTCTGCAAAAGCTACTATAGTTTCATCTTCTGAGTTATCAAATACATTAAAAAAGTCGTTAAAAAAAATTATAAATAGAAGGGGTGCTAATATGCTCCTTTGTGGTAAGCCTGTTGCGATATTTTGCTGTTTGGAAGATATTTTTTCATTTTTGAATTTTATTATCACTTTTTGCTTTCGGTTTGACAAGTATGATTTTATTAGTTTTAATGCATCACCCCGTATTCCATATTTATTCAACTTTTCAATTAGAAGTGAATGATTGACACAGTCGAAAGCTTTCCTTAAATCGAGGAACATACCGCACACCATGGAATTTTTTTCAATATCTAACATTAGTTCGTTTATAAATTCAAAGAGAGCCGTCCCCGTGCTTTTCCCCTTTATGAAACCATGCTGATTCTTGTTAAACATATCAAATTTTTCAAAGAGATTTATTACTCTAGTAGCTATTACTGTTTCAAAAATTTTTGAAAAAGATGATAAAAGACTGATCGGTCCATAATTCGTAAGTTCATTGTGGTTACCTTTTTTGTAAATAGGAAACACATTTGCTACTTTTAGTTGATCCGGAAAGATACCTTGGTCGAAACTGAAATTTATTAAACAACATAGAACCGGGGTTATGCTGGGTAAAGCGTTTTTAAAAATGAAAAGTAGAATTTGTTCTTCACCAGAGCTACGTTTATTTTTTAATTTTTTGCCTACCTTAATTAATTCTGTCTCAGATATAGGAGAAAAAAAATTGAATTTGAATTATTTTCTATATAAATATTAGGATTTTTTGTATTATCAATATTTCCAATTAAATTTTTTGCTGCTTGAATATAGTAATCATTGAAGTTATCTGCTAATACCTTTTTATCCTTTGTATATGTTGGCAATTGCTGAGACGTAGTTGATGTCTCTTTTCCTAAGTAAGTTAAATTATTGATGATATTCCAGGTGGCCTTAGATTTGTTATCGCTTAAATTTATTTTATTTTGAAAATATTTATTTTTAGTACTTCTTATTAATTTATTAAATGTTTTTTTAAATTCTCTGAGCAGGTTATTATAGTTTTTATTTTTTAATGAAAGCATATGGAGTAAGCTTACCTTATCCTTAAGTTCTTTAATCTCTGGAGTAATCCACATTTTTTTCTTACGTATGGATATTTTGAGCTTTCGCAAAGGAAAGTGTTTCTCAAATAATATGGTAAATGTACTAATAAATTCATTCCACTTACAGTTTACATCACCCTGATCATAAACACTTTGCCAGGATACTTGTTTCAGGTCAGCGTGAAAAGCCGCCGTGCTTTCTTCCGAAAAACTTCTCTTATATATATTTCGTTTGGCAAGGAGATGAGTGAAGTTCGACCTTGCTTGGGATCCCCTACTACATGTCATTACCAAATATTGCAAACACTGTCATTCTACTTTTGTATATTGTTAGTATGAAAAATGATGAAGGATATATATTTTCTAAATACCGACGTCGATGAACCACAAGCTCCTTAAACTTCCCAGTTAACTGTGAGTTATGGCGCAGCGTGAGCCCATTCTGAGTTAGTTTGCGAGCTCACTTATTTCTCGTCACAATTAACCACGTGGTCGTACGAAACCATCTCGAAGCATTACGAGCGGCTCGAAGAACCCTTTAAGATGAACGCTTCAAAGAGAAACAACACCATAAACAAGTCGTATTATAAACTGTCGTCTCAACAACGAACCGCTCCTCGTTTTCACTGAACGAAAGGACACTCAAGTCGAGCGCATTGTTCTCGAAACGTCGGAGGAAGTAATCTACATGCGAAATCAGGGGTGGCTTGTGAAGGATGAAATTTGCACTACCCGAATCTACCGAAGTGATTAGGAGCAGCTTAAACGATAATTTGGTTTTCCCCAATTGACATCCGAGTGCGAATTTCCGCACATCGAGATACGTATTTCATATTATTCTAGTGGATAGAGAATTCCTGCCCGTACGTATACTGAGTTGAGTTCTTGTTGAAATCAATAATTCTTAAATTTTTGGTACGAAATTCCTAATCCATAGACGTTTGACGAATGAAACTATGTCATAAAATGTGTTAGAGTCACAACAGCCCGGCTTGGCGCACTCGTCAGGGGTATTAGTATATGCATATTGATGTTATTTTATTTTGTTAGTAAAGAATGAATTACAAAAGTGCTTCAGTAGAAGTTGAGGATAGCGATAATAAAGTCAGGTGAGTACAAATATTTCAGTGAGATATCATATATCATATCATATAATCCTGCAAGGATTATTTGTGGCTCTCGATCAATGTACCCGAGTTTCCTTCGCATTTTTGTTTTATTATATTTAAAAAAATTATTATCGTTCCGAATGTATTTCAAAATGTCTTTTAAAATTACTGACAACAATTATGAAAGACTAAGTGCACGTTGTAACAAATTGCATTTCCGTTCAAGTTAAGAATGATATGACTCATCGAAAACTGCACGAACATATATATAGTATATTTAATTTTCAAACTGAATTACAACTTTTTCAGAAGCACATTGAAATTAAAGAATTTTGTCATTATCCTCGAATTGAAAAAATTGTTCCAATATCAAAAAAGAAAAACTCAACGTGTATTTAAAAATGCTAGAAGGAATATTGGCGGAATTTCAAATTAGATTACAAGACTTGAAATATTTCAAACCGTCTCTTGATTTTTGATTTGAAATTAACATAATTCCAGTTTTCCACATCCAATATAATTATTATAATCAATAGAAGTGAGATAAATGTGTTCAATTTTTGAAATTTGAATTCAATCCACATATTTTATACTTTTATTCATGTTTTCAATAAATATAATTTCTGAAAAATTCCTTTTGAATACCTACGTATTTAATTGTGGCTCGTGAAAAATTTCAAAATTTGTGAAATGGCTCGGTTATCAAGGATCTTGGCCACCCCTGCTCTATATAAATATGAATATATAACTGAAAGATCATTGTACTATTACGGGAAATGTATGATTTTTATGTTTATTTTCTATTTAGAAAGTTCCGAAAATAATTTACTAGTATAATAATAAACATGGATCGGAATGAGTAATTAAGATACATATTTTTAATTTTTGTTCATGCAAAAAAGTAGCAATTTCAACATCAACTATATAATCTTTATATATATATATATATATATATATATATATATATATATATATATATATATATATATACATATATATATATATATATATATATATACGTTTATATATTTATATATATATATATATATATATATATATATTTATATATATATATATACATACATATATATTCAGCAATAATAGGCTATTGATGTTTGAAAAAAAATGATTATTTTAATAACTAATATTTTGATCACAAAATGCGTAATTTCTTTCAGAATATAAACTGAATGCTGCAAATTTGAATATTTTCGACTGCAATTATTATGTTACAATCGCTCTCGAGAAAAAAAAACACACCTAAGGCTCTCCAATTGTTAGAACTAACTAACTGTCTCATGATTCAATCAACAACTAATGTCTTGTATCAACGATTTCTATTAATTGTAAAGAGGATATGATGACTCTAAGAAAAACTGTATCTTTGATGATGAGTAAACAATTTGAACGTCCGTTAAGTTAAACGAAAAAGTTTTCAATATATGCATGATATATCTCACAAATAAAGAAACTATTAGTATTTCTGAAACTGAATCATAATATGACATGCTTGGAAATTCATATCAACGTTTCAATTTTCTCGATATTTCAATACCTAATGACTCCTGTTGAAAAATATTATTCTGAAAATTTAATTATATAACTTGTTCATTGGATTCCACAAAATGTTACTTTCCTTCAGTCCATTCTCAGTTTCGCATAAGAAGAGGGATAATTACAGGGAAGCCTCAAGCTAAACTTGATGAATTGAAGCGTGTACGTGTTTTATCGAAACCTTCGTCGAAAGAGCCAATTAGCTAACAAATTAATCTAATCAGTAATAATTATCATCATATCAAATTTGATCCAGCCGGCTCTCAATTTTCTTACTCTGTTCTTCGAGTACGATGTAAAAATATATTTCCTTTAGCTCGGGTATTTATAATATTTGTGAAATATTCAACTTGAATTTGTAGTTTAGCAGAAAAATACGTATATTTGGACATAAATAATATAAACTACATAATTCAGAAATTATTTCAGCATAACTATATGTAACAACAAGTAAAAACCAAATCTTTATATCATAACAAGCAATATTGAGAAACGATACATGACAAATCCCCCTAACTCAAAAACAACAAACAACTTTTATCACTTGTGTTTATGATTGGCCATATATATATATATATATATATATATATATATATATATATATATATATATATATATATATATATATATATATATATATTATATATATATATATATATATATATATATATATATACATATATACATATATATACATAATATATATATATATATATATATATAATATAATATATATATATATATATATATATATATATATATATAGATTTATATACCTATATACAGAGCTATTCATATTCGTCTATGCATGGGGATTTCGATAACGGTAAGAGATAATGGGATGGTTAAGCATATTTCAGAGGTCAATGATATAGATTAAACAAATCTGATTTAGCTTCTACAATTCTGGATTTATACAGGAAAAATCAAAAATTTCGAAATTTTCTTTTGCCTATATCTTTTTATTTTAGGAATTTTTTAAAACGAATTATCACTTCGCCATTGCAACTTTTTGTAGGCTATCCAAATATCTGAATGAAAATGATATACAGGCTATCGTATAAATTTGGCCACCATCAACTTTTAATTTTCAAATACGGACCTGCATTTTTTATTGCATTTTTTCGAATACCAAGACTTATGTTTCATATTGTTGTAGTATTTTCATCTTAATTACAGAGTGTTTCAGAAATATTGAACTATTACAACATTTTCTTTAAATATTAGCTGTAATTAGAAAAAAAATATCATAGAATAATGTCTAGTTATGAAAATAAAACGCCAATATAAAACATGACTCTTGTCATCTGAAAAAATGCATAAAAAATAGGACCGTATTTGAAAATGAAAAGTTGAGGGTGACCCAATGTGTACGATACCTTGTATATATATTTCATTCAGATATTTTCAAAGGCTACAAAAAGTTGCTATGGAAAAGTGGGAAAATTTTGAAAAATCTTCGTAAAATAAAAAGATATAGGCAAAAGAATAATATTTCAAAATTTTCGATTTTTCCAGAACTAAAGAAGCTAGGTCAGATTTTTGTTATTTATATAATTAACCTCTGAAATACGTTACTTCGCCCCCATTTAACGAACATTGAATCTCAAAAAACTCGATTTATTTAAAAAGTTGAAATTTCGCCACGACATTCGTGGCTTTATCAAATCTTTTGAAAAATTGAAATTTCTTTGACATTTATTGATTTGAAAAAATTTGAATAGTTAAAAAAGACTACTATGTTTCATCAAAATTTTTCGGCTGTGGCCGTTCTCTGTTATTTATTACGTGCTATTCAGTTCAATATTAACATTCAAATCTGTTATTATTAGATGGTAAGGGAAACCACAGAAACCTTTACCCACGTAATGTTAAATAGTACCTTATTCTTTGACTTTTCAAAATCGAAATATTTTGAACCTATTTCGAACATTACGTGGGTAAAGGTTTCTGTGGTTTCCCTTACCATCAAATAATAACAGATTTGAATGTTAATATTGGACTGAATAGCACGTAATAAATAACAGAGAACGGCCACAGCCGAAAAATTTTGATGGAACATAGTAGTCTTTTTTAACTATTCAAATTTTTTTTAATCAATAAATGTCAAAGAAATTTCAATTTTTCAAGAGTTTTGATAAAGCTACGAATGTCGTGGCGAAACGTCAACTTTTTAATAAAATCGAGTTTTTAAAGATTCAACAAGCCTATTATTGCTAATAATTATCAAAAAGTTATTTATATATATATATATATATATATATATATATATATATATATATATATATATATATATATATTATTATAAATTTATAATTTTATAGCCCCTATTTGTTACCTAATTATTATAAATTTCTTCTTTTACCCACTAGTTGTTGAAGTAAATTTAATGATTTGCTATTTTCTTTGAAATTTTATTAAAATTTTAACTCAAAATAAACTAATATTTATTTATTTTCTTTTTATTGACTCTTTATGAAATTAATCTCAGGGAAGGTTCTCCTTAATTTTTTAAATTGATTCTATATTTTTTATCATTTTATATAAAAAAAAACTTTGACTCTAATAATTGAAAACTTCAATAAATTCAAAAATAAATTTTAACAAATTTATTAACACAAATTATCAAAATACAAATTCAGTTCAAATATTAACAATAACAATTACTCTTTAAAATTTTATTATGGTACCTTTTTATATTTTATATTAATTAATCCCCTTTTTTTAAAGTTTATATTTGCAAATATTCATGAAATCTATTGGCCAATGTGAAATTTTGTAAAAACTCACAATTGTTTATTTCACTGATGGTTGATCTTCCTTTCACATGGGTTCAATGAATTTCTAAATGTTCTTTCTTCTCTTTTTCTATATTCATTCTGCAAAACAGCAACTCTCTCTATGGTCTCGGTTATTCCTTTAGTAACCTCACTTAATTTCTATATTATTAGAAATACATGTCACAATTCACAGTTTTTTCACTTAATTTGATATTACTTTCACATACAGGTATTATCAGCTTTTTATTTGCTTATATCGATGATTTATTATTACTTTTTACTTTCAGCTATAGTTCTACTTTTAATTATTCAATATGGATGACAAAAACAAAAGAATCAGATCTTAAATAGACGATGTTTATCTCTTGAATGAAAATTAGGAACTGCCTAAAGCCGGATGTTATACCCCTATATATAACCTTCTATTATTTTTTTAATATCAAGTAATCTGATGGTTTATTCTAGAACATTCTTAATATCCTTTTTGTGATTATTAATCATAATTAAATATTATAATAACAGGTACTGTAAATTTTTATGTATCATTATATTTAATTAAATATACAATAATTTTGAAAATTGATTATTTCAATAATAACAGCTTCTTTATGATAATTTAAAATTCTTCAAACTCAGTACTTCAATTTGATAATTTTAAATAAATAAATGACATTTGGTTACATTTTTAACAAATTTGTAATATAAACATATTTTTGGACTGTAGACATTTAGTTAATCTCTTCTATTAAATATTCTGATCATTTTGTACTAAAATTTTCCATATTCTGTCCATTACTTCAGTTATTATTTCTACTTGAAAAATTTGACATTTCGATATATATAGTTTCTAATTCTACCTTGAAATTCTACTTTATTACTGAATTCTACCATAATTTTATATATGAAACAGTTAACTAATCTCTCTTAATATCTTTCTATACTATTAACTACCTTCAATGACTTGAAATTTACTTATTATTTGATATTCAAATTTAGCTGATTCTACGATACATAAATTTCCATAATTATATGTATTCTACATAAATTAAGTCTGTTATATTGAATTAATTTGTTCTAATTAATCTTTACAAGTATTCTATTACTTGTAGTCTCCTATATTTCTAATATTTCATAAATTTCTATTGATTTACTTTATATTTACTTCTAACGATTAATGACATTTTAAGTTTCTGACATTATACAAGGTTTTTCATATACTATTTATTCTAAAATTTATTCTTGAATATCTATAATTCATACATTTACATTTATCATCATTATGATTCTATTTTGATCATTTAAATTCACATTTATTGAGTTATTATGTACTAATATCTATCTTGATTCATTGAAGTTTTCCTTTCCTTGATCAATCTCATTCAATATTGTACCATATTTTTTAAATTTAATATTGCAAATAAATAAAACCATAGCAAAATATATATATATATATATATATATATATATATATATATATATATATATACTTAAATTTTATATTATTGAAAGTTTTTCAAGCGATTTCAAGATTTTTGAAAACAAGAGATCCATCTCGAAATATTTTCTTCTTCCTATGCGGTAGATGAGGAAACATTTTATTCAGTGCTTGAAGTACAGGATGACGCATGTTGAAAAAACAATATATCGATAATGAATCGTATTGGATTGAAATAAAAATTTCAAATATTTCTCATTAAACTTACTCGGTACGTCTCTGAAATAATTTTCCTCCAGTGAGACTCATAAGTACGATTTCAATACTCTTCAACTTTGATAAATTGAATATTCAAATTATCCTCGCAGCATTTGAAAAAACAGAACTTCTGAGTTTATTTTACTGCATGTCATCTACTGAGATTGAAAAATTTACTCCAAGGCTTCTATAATTAATGACGTTTCAGAAAAACGGACTGACTTGATATAGCGTCTCGATGAAAAAGTTATTCCATTATTTACTGTTGAAACTATGCGATAATGAAGTGAACTGAGCATATGTCAACTATGAACAGTGGCGTAACTAGGGAAGTTGCCGCTCGGGGCAAATGTCTTAGGGCCAGTTGTTCAGTCAGAGATAATATGCAGTTTTATATTAATCTTGGATTATCCAGTTGTTCACTGCATAGTTAGAGGTTTAATCTTGGTTTGAATCCAGGTTTCGCTAAACCAGCAAAATCGGTGGATTGAGTACTCAACAAAGGTTTAAGATCAAGACCTTGACAACATCTGAAGTATAGAAATTGGAAAAATAATCAGAAATAATGGATTTTATGGAAGATGATAATATAACTGATGATGAAGATATGATTGAGTTGGTCGATATTCTAGCACCAGTTAGGGCGCCTTGAACTTATAAATTTCGTCAAAATCATTTTGAAAAATGGTCACATGATGAATTTGTATTCAGGTTCAGATTACCTGAAGATATTGTGAGGATTGCCTGAATGTTGAATTTCTTCTCTTTGGAGCCTTCAATGATTCCATTTTTCCAATTAATAAACTTTCCAAAAAACTGCAAAAGACAGCGAAATGTTGGGTTATATTGACATCAATAAATAAAATTGGCATAGTAATACGTCAATCATGAATAAATTCTTCTTCTTTTTTATGAAATTTGGCCAGATGAACTACGATATTCTGGTTTTCATTATCCATGGTTGAATTTCTACTGAATAACGCATGCGAAGATAATCTAGGATTCGATTCCAATCCAAGTTTGATAAATCTTTGGATTTTACCATGAACTGAACAACTGGCCCTTAGTGGCTCCCCGTTCTCCATACAAAACATTTTTTTTAATTCTCGTTTGGTTTTGTTGCTAAACGAATGCAAAAGATGTTACCCTTGACGATGTAGCAAGTCTTCAGAAATAATACGAAAAATGAAAAAGTTTCTAAATTCATTGCATCGTCTAACTACCTATACAATCTGGTTGACACTGTCACTCGAGCATCTCAACATAATATGTAGAATTTACAAAGAGTGAGATGAAATTTTTTCAATTCATATAGGAAAAGGTGGCTTAATATTGTTTCATATTGCTTTAAAAGATCCTTAAATAAAAATTACTCATTCTAAACGTAAAGAACCTGAATTAATTGAAAATAATGTTTACTCAGTGAAGAATACATTTTGATGAGATTTATGCAAAAAAAATCCAGCAGTGCAGTTTTATCAATTTGCTGTTGTATGTGGTCATACATGAGACCGCCTTTTCTCAATCCTCGTTCTAATTGCTTCCATTTCAAAAATATTGCGCGATGTGCAATATTTCGTGGATTCGTGGGATTTACCAAAGGGGTTCTTTGATTTAAATCAACTCTATCGAAATCACAAATCAGGATTCAAATCTTAGTTTATATCAATTGATTAAATTTAAAAAATCATCAATTCAATTCAAGTAATGAATTTCATCTAATACATAAAATGAAAAAACATAACACAAAAAAAATGCGGACGCTTCTGGCGCCCCTCAAACTTGTGGCGCCCTCTTGTCCCCCACCCCCTTAGTTACGCCACTGACTACGAGAATATAACTATAGTGAAAAACAATCACGAATATGTTCGTTCGAAAATTTGATGGGAATACTTAATCGATAAAATAAAAAGAAATAATTTCAAGAAATTAATTAATAGTCCAAAAGGCACTACATAGAAAATCAATTAATAAACTTCAACAATAAGAACTACCTATTTTTGTCATTAGGTGGTTAAAAATTATACTTATTCCAGATTTTATCTGAGAGACAGAGAGTGACTTATCTAGATGAAATGTTCTCAGCATTTTCATTTATAATTATATTTTATCCATACTAAATTATATATTAATAGTTATATTTATATATATATATATATATATATATATATATATATATATATATATATATATTTATATATAAATATATATATATATATATATATATATAGGTGATCTATTTTTTGTTAATTTCTGATATAATGACTAGGCTGCGGTTGTTTCAGTTGCCTTCTTTTTCGGAACGCAGATTGAGAGGTGACTTGATAATCACATATAGAGCGCTTCACTCTCTCTTCGGTGCAAACATGGCGTACCTCTTTCCACTCAATCAGAATCGGGCACTGAGAGGACACTGCTACAAGCTGGCCAAAGAGAACTTCAGGACAACAGTGAGGAGCAACTTTCTCCCCAACAGATTCTTCGAAATCTGGAATCGGCTTCCCTCTGAGATTGTGTTATCGCAAACATTGAATTCCTTCAAGATCTCTCTGGATAGATGGTGTGAACTTCATCGTTAATAAATTTAAATAAAGTAAATTTAATTTCAATTTCAGCTCATATGATTTGTTACTCAGTTTATATGTTTGTAACACGAATTCTTTCTTAGTTTCAATTTTATGTTTATATTTTTGAGTTTATAGGTTAACCTTAACTCTCAACTTTTGTAATAATAATAATAATTATTATTATTATTTGTACACTAATTCACATTGTTGCTGAGCGTATGTTCTAATAGAACGAGCTCATTAGGAGACCCCACTAGAGTGGAGGCCTCACTATAATAAAAAAAAACTATAAAGTAAAAGATTAATTATTTTTCTATATGTCAATAACATACATTTTATATGTATATGTGTGTATGAACGTACCTATGTATATATATATATATATATATATATATATATATATATATATAAAAGCTATAACCAATTGATTGGGCCGATACTTGGTGAAATATTACATACAGAAAAGAAATGCTATAAACCTAACTTATTAGTTCTAATAATTTATTGGATGATCAACTAGATATTAATAAATTTATTCTAATGAAATATTGAATCTTTGTAGCTATATTTACCACTTTTATACAATTATCTACCTGCCAATAGACTACGTTTAGGTTTTCCCACCCCCATTTGTATTTCTCTTTCTAGATTCGTATAATATTCCATTTGTAAGGTTAGTTTGAAATACTCGTCTGATGAAGCCACTGTGATTGGCGAAACAATTGTTACGTTCAACAAAATAAAGTGAATATGCTGTATTTATGCTGCATACGGAAGAAAAGTTGAGAAGTTTGAAATTATAAGAAGAACGCTGAGAATACACTGGACAGCGTACCAGACCAACTCATCCATTTCAATAGACATATGCCCGATTTCAGCAACGAGATGTAAGGAAGTTCCTAACTAAGTAATTCCTACGATAGGAAATACCTAAATCCGATACTTACCTAAATTGGATTTCACCAACCTAAGAAATTCTTAGTTAAGAAATACCTTGTTAAAAACTTGAGTCGGAAAGTTTTGTACATATAATTGGTACCACTGTTTTTGACAAAGGATAGTAAGAAGAGAAAAAATGATAGAAATATAATAATTTTATTATATCAGTTTGAGGTTAAGCATTTCCTAAATACTCTAGGCAGACCTAACGTTAGGTATTTCCTATCGTCCTTAGGCATTACCTAATGGGTGGTGAACAGGGCCGGATTTAGGCATGGGCCACATGGGCCCGGGCCCAGGACGGCAAATTTTTAGGGGCGGCAAATTTTGCTAAAGAATCAACAGCGTTTTATTCAGAATTTTTGTTTTCACTCAGATTTATACACGAATTACTCAACAGATATTGAAGCACCCTTTTTTTGTTGTTGAATGTCATCATTTGATGTCTGTGCAAAGAAAAGGCATCCAGTACAGAAGAAATGCCGCTGTCACAATTGAACAGATATATTTGGTCCAAAGATCTCCAGAACTTATAACCAAATGTAAGGGTAGCTCTTAAGATGTTTTTGTGTACACCTGGTTGGTGTACACAAAAACATGCTGCAACTGTGCAGCAGAACGTTTATTTTCTACTCTTACACGAGTAAATAATTATTTAAGATCAACTTTTGGCCAGAACAGGTTAGTTAACTCAGCTATTTTAACAATAGAAATAGACTTGACGTGTGAGCTTGACTTTAATGATGTCATTGATACAGTGGCTACTATTAAAGCTAGGCGTAAAAATCTGAAAACTTGAGTTTAAACTTTTTGAAAAGTTTCACCATGAATTGAATGTTTTAGCTCTCAATAAACAGTTTTATCATTGCATCGTTTTCGATTTCTTAATTTCCTGATATTACAATCCACTTTGAAAAAAAAACAACATTGTGGTTTTTATGTGGTTTCAAAGTGAATGAAAAAAACAATATGAAGGACTACAGGTTTTTTTTTTAATCTCCTCGGCAACGAGTGACGAAACATGTAACTTTTCCTTTAATCCATATTTTTCCGTTAATTATGATAACAATAAATGTACTATGTTTAGTTTAACAGTTAAAACGATATCTTGAGGTGTATAAGGAAATCATAGATTTTCTGCAAATATTCCACATAACAAAGTACTAATTAGCCTTATTCCTAGATCATAGTTAGTGAGTTTATATAAAGCTATGACATTATTAAGATGTAATTCGAATTTATTTTTAAGATATTGATGTTCAACTAGTGTTATTTTAGGTCTGCCAAATTGTCGCGTTTGGGACGCGGGGGCGGCGAAATGCTTTGGGCCCATGGGCGGCAAATTCGTAAATCCGGCCCTGGTGGTGAAACGCAAATTGCACTTAGGAATTCCTAAATCCGATTTAAGTATTGCCTAACTTTAGGAATCAGTTGGTAAAATCAAGCGTTAAACATACAGGACAATGAGAGATTATTACCAACAATTAATAAAGATGGTATGGAAAGAGGTCAAGAGGAAGGTTACCGGTAAGATATATAGACCAAATAAAAGATCTCCCACAAATGTTGGTTTTCCAAGTGATGCGTAATGTAGACGTCCGAAGCAGCTAATGAGGGGGATATGTGAATATGGTGTAATGTTATGATATTTGAATGAAAATTGACAAATATATGAGGTGAAGCTCGTTTTAGAAAGAAGTTAGTACTTTTATTATAGAGAAAGTATAAGAAACTGAAACTACAGAAGAAAAACAGAAATTATAGATGTTCTAGTTCTTAACAACGTGGAATGATCGGAAATTCATTGCCAAAATCATTGAACTTTTTGATATATATTATTTCTCTTCTCAGTTTGCTGGAAACAAAGGATTCCTTTCGATATACATCACGTTTTGAATAACAGACACAATGAATTAAATTAACATTATTTGAGAGTAATTCAATGAAAATACGTTTGAGAGTACATGAAAGAAATAAATTGAAAATGGAAATAAACTTATAATTAATTTTTTTTTTAAGATAAACAAAAGCATTTTATTATTAGTTATTATAAAAATATCAACTTAATCAGTACATTCATTATAAGTAATTATTGGTTTGTGGTAACTACAGTAGGAGACTTAGTTTACGATAAAATTTTCTGCAACCATCCCATATATACTACATCAATAGTGTAACTTTTGCTGATACATTCTTTATTCTTAAATCAAATTCATCCTAATGAAATTGGAACAATGGATCTAATAGAAGGGGAGCCCAAGCGGGGATTTTGGGATTTACTCAAGCGCGGCAGAATAACATATTGGGGGAAACCTTGCACCCTGTTAAGTATCCCCACCATACATGAACCCTCAATATGGGGGCGTTCGTCTAGGGCAGCCGATCAGATTAGTAAAACAAAATCGATCGTTCGAAAAACTCGAGCGCGTCAGATTAAGGTAAGGTGAGTTAATTATATGCAGAGGGGTATGCATTTCACTAATCTGACGATTTGCAAGTGGCAAAAGGAAATAGGAGACTCACAAAGTTGCAAAAAGAAAACGTCACCTTGACATTCTCGAGCGCGGTTAAATTTTTATTTTTATTTTGAAGGATTTTTTTTTGCATTTTCGAATATCGCCGAAGGATTTTTGCCTCGTACGATCCCCCCCACCATGCAAACCGGCAGATTAACTTACCTTCGTTATCAGAGACAATGTAGGGTGTATAAACTATTAATATCTGACGCGCTCGAGTATTTCTATCAGACGATTTTTTTTTATTTTTGAAAATTTGCACACGTTTTCCTCTCCAGTGAAATGGCATACATCATATAACCTTTTTTTCGTTTTAGCATCTTATCTTCACAATCAAAAAGGTCCCTACGACGCTCGAGTAAATCCCCATTCAGTATTTCGTGCACCCCTACTATTATTCATATCGATCCATGATTCATTATTCACAAAAAATGGTACTTACCTAACTTTATCATCACTATCCTCATCTTCTTCTGAATATTTTTCACATTTAATTCTTCACTAATAAAATAGCAATATATGCATATATGGATACAGCTGACGCACACATGTATCAAGGCTGTCGAGTCAATTTTGCTGGACACAGTACTTTTTTGTAGTGAAACTTCTTTGCGCGCATGAAGTTAAAATTCTTAAAGATGAAACGGATGTGGAATGAAACGGATGTGTGTCCAAGAAGAGGGAGAGAGCGATTGCGACCTATTGAGAGGGAGTGAGAAAGGGCGAACGTAGCATGAAGCATATAGCCATGGAGCGGGAGGAGGGAGAAAGCGCGTTTAAGGTATACGCGCACTTATCGGAAGCGTCGCTAATGGAAGCGTCGCGAGACGAAGCGTCATTTAGCTGATGTCCGCGCACTTGGCCGAAGCGTCGCGTCACTTCGCGAACGGCTCGGCGAAGATTTCATTTATTTCAGCATTTGAAAGAACGCAGTAAGTTGTCTTGTGAGGTACGATGAGCAGTTCTTCAGAAGAGAATCTTCTTGTATTAAAATCAATTGTCACTATGGAAGAAGAAGAAAAAACAAGAAGAAATGCTGAGTTCCTAATATAAATCAAAATAGAGACACTTACGGTTAATCTCATGATTTCTTCAATGATCTTATACAAGATGAAGAATTTTCAAATATTTCTGTATGTCAGAGAGAAAGGTTCTTGAACTACAAACTGAAAAATAAGACAAGAATCAAGAAATATTTGAATCTTCCCGACGCCTGCCACCGCGCATTGAGGCGAAGCGTCAAGAGAAACGACTCCTAGCTGGTCCGAAGAGAATTCGCGCGTTGACTGACGCGCCTCTTCGATTCGCGACGCCGTAGTGCGCGGTCTGCCATCAAAACTAATGTAAACTTCTCGGGCGAAGAATCCACAATTTTCTTCGCGACGCTTCCGATAAAGGTTTACGCGCACTTATCGGAAGCGTCGCGAACGGAAGCGTCGCGAGACGAAGCGTCATTTAACTGATGTCCGCGCACTTGGCCGAAGCGTCGCGTCACTTCTCGAACGGCTGGGCGAGAATTTCATTTATTTCAGTATTTGAAAGAACGCAGTACGTTGTCTTGTGAGGTACGATGAGCAGTTCGTCAGAAGAGAATCTTCTTGTATTGAGTTTAATTGTCACTATGGAAGAATAAGAAAAAACAAGAAGAAATACTTCCTAATATAAATCAAAATAGAAAGAATTACGGTTAATTTCATCATTCCTTTAATGATCTTATACAAGATGAAGAATTTTCAAATATTTCTGTATAACTACAGACTGAAAAATAAGACAAGAATCAAGAAATATTTGAATCTTCTCGACGCCTGTCACCGCGCATTGAGGCGAAGCGTCAAGAGAAACGACTCCTAGTTGGTCCGAAGAGAATTCGTGCGTCGACTGACGCGCCTCTTCGGTTCGCCACGCCGTAGTGCGCTGCCATTGAAACTAATGTAACCTTACATTAGAAATAGATAGAAATAGCTTGGAGAGAGTACACCAAATTAAATATTTGTGAATTATTTTGGACGAAAATTTGAATTTTGATTTAACAAAATGTCAAGAAAAGTATACTTCCTTGAAAAGTATACTTCCTTGCAAGACTCAGCAATAAAGTTAACATGAATATACGACTTTTGTTGTTGAAAACAATGATAATGCCACATGTAGATTATTACTCATCAGTATTGTTTGCGTTGCAAAAAACTTGCAAGGATAGTATCCAGAAAATACAAAATAGGGGTATGCGTATTATATTGAAGTGCAATAGGAGAACACCCATTAAAATGATGCTAAAAGTCTTAAGCCTAATGAACGTGAATCAGAAAATTGTATTTAGAATACTTGATTATGTTCATAAAATAGAACATAACATGACACCTAGTTATTTGAAGGAATATTTGCAGAACGTTAATGATATACATGGATATGAAACACGGCAGCGAAATAATTTTTATGTGAATTCCTATAACACTACACAGATGAATAACTCAACATTCAGTAAGGGTATCAGATTATATAACACTTTGCCAAAAATATAAAAAACTCGAATAGTTATAGATGCTTCAAAAAATTGTTAATCAATTATCTTTATGAACATTTTTAAGTCTGTATACTCATACTGAAAAAATTGTGTTGTTAATAGCTTTTTATGCTAAATAAATATTATTATTATTATTATTATTATTATTATTCTCGGGCGAATTTTCTTCGCTACGCTTCCGTTCGCGACGCTTCCGATAAGTGCGCGTATACCTTAAGTGCGCGTATACCTTTAGGAAGCGAACGCGTCTGATTACCTTCCAACAATCAATTTGTATTAATTTTTGACACTTTTATTATTTTAATTACAATTAAATTGATTAAATTCCTAGCATCTTTTTTTCCCTCCCTCTTAGTCTCGAAAATCTAAAGCTGTAGATTAGTATAAATATAAACGTGATTTAAAAATTAGTTTAGCAAAGAAGTTTCACTTCTGACATATGTACTTTGTACGCATGCACTTTATTTTCATTGAACTGAGTGTAGTAAGAAACTTCATTCCAAAAAGTTTTTCAAAATGTATCGATATAGATATAAAACTCTTTAACTCTAGAATATATAATAAGCTAGTCATTTATTATTAACTTCACGCAGGCGTATTTCTCTGATAACAAATGAACCACGCCAACTACTCATTCAGAATGTTTATATCACAAATTTATGGAACAATCTCATCTAATCCCATCTTTCTGTTATGGTTACCCTATATACCCTGCAAATTGAACAGATGATTATTTTCGAAACAACAAAGGGAACAGAAAACTCGTCACAGCCGTCTAATTCCCTGAAAATGTCTGTGTTTCCAGTAAAATGTACGTCCTCGCCATCCAGGGCACGAAACGAATTGGAGATACACAAAAATAAATAAACTTTCTGAATTGAGTGATGAACGCTCTAAGAGATTTAACAACTTGCCTGTGTTTCCCTTTCATTGTGCAGAACAATGAAAGTACATCTAAGGCTGCTACGGGCTTTTTTGCCAGAGATATTGGAAACTAAAAGAGAATAATTTCTAGAAAGACGGTTGGCTTAAATTGAGTTGTTCATCTGAATCCGGCGAATCCTCAATAACAGCTTTGTTTCTGGACTACAAAAGCTAACAGTCGTTATATTTCTGTGAGATCATCATTATTTTATCCAGATATATTTATATATATATATATATATATATATATATATATATATATATATATATATATATATATATATATATACATATATATATATATATATATATATATATATATATATATATATATATATATATATATATATATGTATATGAATATATATATATATATATATATATATGTATAGATATATATATATATATATATATATATATATATATATATATATATATATATATATATATATATATATATATATATATATATATATATATATATATATATATATATAATATATATATATATATATATATATATAATATATATATATATATATATATATATATATATATATATATATATATATATATATATATATATTATATATATATATCTTTATATGTATATGAATATATATATATATATATATATATATATATATATATATATATATATATATTATATATATAAATATATATATATATATATATATATATAAATATATATATATATATATATATATATATATATATATATATATAAATATATATATATATATATATAATATATATATATATATAATATTATATATATATATATATATATATATATATATATATATATATATATATAATATATATATATATATATATATATATATATATATATATATATATATATATATATATATAAGGCGAAGGGTAGTCTTGACTGACTAGTTAAAGAAAAAGTAGATAAATCGTGAGGATGCAGTCAAAAGTACTAGGCTGTTCTAAAGAAGGCTCTGTGTTATTATGTCAACGTTTCGAAAATTCTTTATTTTCTTCTTCAAGACATCTACAAAGAAGGTTCACAATGCACAAATTTTCTTTTAAAAAACAAATAGGTTAAAAACATTACTCACTTAACTTGAGGTTAGTAGTGAAAAGTCAACATCAACAAAACACCTAAAAGTCATCCCTACTGAAGTGGATAACATCTATTAATAGTTTTAATCACTTATAAAATCAATTGACTGTAAAATTTCCAAAAAGGTTATAATATTTTCTTTCGGCAGACGAATTGCGGAAGGCATGCTTGTCTGTGAGAAGATTCTACCACAGAGTGAGAGGAAACAATTGAAAAATGTCGAAAGCACCACATTTTTCCGGCACACATATTGAATGGAATTGGGAACGTAACGACACTACTTCACCACAGGGGAGGAACAACTGGACGTTCCGTACAGGGCTTTAATCACAGGTTGAAGAAAAATATTTTGAACTTAGAAATTAAAATCACCTTCAGTGAAATCACAAACTTAGAAAGAGGCTTAAAGGACCTCAAGAGAATATTATCTGCCACATTGCCTTATGGCATTTTCTCTGAGTACGAAAGAAGACTTTTAATCAAATATAACTCTCTTTTCCATAAAATAAAATTTAAAAATATAAATAAATTAAATAACCTTCAAAAAAATGAATTTTTGTCTATAAAAATACAAGAAAAATGGATTAGGAACCTTACAAATGTAGAAATCCCTTCTGAGATCAAGCGTTTTCTAGCTCTTGGCCCAAAATTTGGAATTTGTCCTCTGACAAGAGAGATAGGACTTTCGAATCTTCTTGCAGATTTAGAAAGTGTTGTCTCTAATGTAGAAAGAAATGTCCAAGACATGTATCGTGCTCAATTTACAAATATCATAACAAATTTTCTTCACAAACACTCGGACAATTATCATTTCTTAAGAAAAACTTTTGATCAATGCAAAACGTTCCTAAAACAGCATCCCGAAGTCTATGTTGTACGAAGTGACAAGGGCAATGTGACAGTTATAATGTTCAAGGATGATTATATTAATAAAAGCTCAGAATTACTTAGTGACACTAAATATTATGTAAAGTTAAACAATAATCCAGTCAGCACTTTACAGCAAAAAGCTAACAAAATAGTTTCTAAAATTAAAAAGGATAAACTTGTTGATGAGAATACAGCCAAAATACTGACCATATACAATGCTGTAACTCCGAGGTTCTATGCATTACCTAAGGTACACAAGCCCAATCTATCGATGAGACCGATAGTTTCTTCTATCAATTCACCCAACAGTAAATTATCTAAATGGCTAGCCAATGTTTTGTCCCTGGCATATGACACTGACAATGAGTTTTATGTGAAAGACTCCTTATCGTTTAGCAAATTCATAAATGATTACAGACTCCCAGAAGACTATGTGCTGGTGAGTTTCGATGTCGTTTCTCTGTTTACCAATCTACCTCTAACTGTTATAATCACGAGCTTAAGAAATCATTGGGATGTTATTTCCCAACATTGTCTTCTTGATTTTGACAATTTTAAATTTATTTTGGAATATATCTTTGATTCCAATATTTTAGTTTTCAATGACACTTTCTATAAACAAATTTTTGGTACTCCAATGGGGTCGACAATTTCTCCTATTCTAGTGAATTTTGTCCTAGATGACCTTATCGTGAATGTAAAAACTAGAATGCCTTTTAACATACCTTTCATAAAACGATACGTAGATGACTTGATTTTATCTGTTCCGCGTGGTAGAACCGAGGAAGCTCTAGCGCTGTTCAACAGTTACAATGAACATCTACAGTTCACAGCAGAGGAAGAAGGTAATAGTAGTATACCGTTTCTAGATATGAGAGTTATTAGAAACGCAGACAACACCCTATGTACAAAATGGTACAGAAAACCTTGTGCTAGTAATAGATTGCTAAATTACCATTCTTACCATCCATCGAAAATGAAAATAAACCTAGTTCTAACCATGAAGAACAGAGTAATAAATTTGACACACCCCTTGTTTAAAAATGAATGTTTAAAGGAGTTAGGAGGCATTCTTCTTGAAAATTCTTATCCTTGTAAACTCTTGAATAAATTATTGTACAGTTCTCCTTCCATAGATGGAAATAATATAAATAATAGCTCTCTAATCAACATCAATGTTTCTTCAAACAACAATTTCAATTTTAACAACTTGAATAATGATAATATAAATGGTTCACAAGGTGGGGAGGTAGCACCAAATATGATTTCTTCTTTTTTCAGCTCTTTACCATATTTTCAGTCGTTGACACCCAAACTTCTAAGTGTGTTTAGGAATGAAAATGTTAAATTCGCTCAACGAATCGTCACCACTACTGGTAGTCTGTTTTCCAAAACTAAAACACCTTTAAAAACATTAGAAAGATCCAACGTTGTATATAGGATTCCTTGTCAGACATGTGACATGACATATATTGGGCAAACTTCAAGAATTTTATCCGGACGCTTAACGTCGCATAAAAGTGATTGCAATACAAAAAAGGCAACCTGTGCACTTGTGGAACATGTAATCAAAAATAAACATTTAATGGACTATAATCAAGTAGAAGTACTATGTACTGAGAATAATTTGCAAAAGAGACTTTTCAAGGAGATGTTTTTCATCAGGAGGGACGCCAACAGTATGAACAAGAAAACTGATTTAAACAACCTGAGTAATATTTATAATTACATTTTGAAATTGGAACTTGACACCCCAGTTTCCCTAAACAACAGTTAATTTTGATTGGTCATGTTTTTGGTGTGACTCTTGGTAACCCTGTTTCCTTAAGATGTCAATTTTCATTTTTCAATTGTTTCCTCTCACTCTGTGGTTGAATCTTCTCACAGACAAGCATGCCTTCCGCAATTCGTCTGCCGAAAGAAAATATTATAACCTTTTTGGAAATTTTACAGTCAATTGATTTTATAAGTGATTAAAACTATTAATAGATGTTATCCACTTCAGTAGGGATGACTTTTAGGTGTTTTGTTGATGTTGACTTTTCACTACTAACCTCAAGTTAAGTGAGTAATGTTTTTAACCTATTTGTTTTTTTAAAAGAAAATTTGTGCATTGTGAACCTCCTTTGTAGATGTCTTGAAGAAGAAAATAAAGAATTTTCGAAACGTTGACATAATAACACAGAGCCTTCTTTAGAACAGCCTAGTACTTTTGACTGCATCCTCACGATTTATCTACTTTTTATATATATATATATATATATATATATATATATATATATATATATATATATATATATATATATATATACACAGGCCGTTTCTTTTATCATGTGGTAACGTTGCTATATTCTAAACGGTAACAGATATGGGAACGATTAAATGGGAAAAAAGTTAACTATTATGGTGAGCAGTAAATTGGTCAGAAAAAATCTATGGAGACTTTCGCCGTTCCCGAGTTATACAGGGGAAACTGAAAATGGCATTTTTGGTTTTTTACGAATAGAATTGTTATTTCAGAAAATATGAAAAATTGGAAAAAAAAACTTTTATTGTATTCAAAATGTACTATAACCATGTAACAATAAATCTCAGATTGAACGTTTCGTCTCGACACGGCCACCATCAACTTTTTTTTTCGAATACGGACCTGTCTTTTTTATTGCAAATATTGATGAAGCGGTAAAATCAAAATTCAGTGGTATATCACAATCGGTATTTTTATAGCGTTCCATTCAAAATAAGCATCATCAGTGACAACAATTTTCAATTACGGTCCTGTTGTTAGTTCCTCTGTAAATAGTTTTGATCTCTTCAAAACTTGTTCAACTATTGGCATACTTCAGACATTAGCCAATAATTTAATTAAGAAGATACACCATCACAATGAACATTTTAATTTTTGTATTACAGTAATCCTTGTTTCGAGGCTGATTTCTCTTGAAATAATTTTTATACATTCCAATCCTCACAATTCAGAGGTATATCACAGTTGATATTGTTATAGCGTTTCGTTTAAAATTACTAGCATCATCATCAGTGACAACAATCGAACAGAAAAACAATTCATTTTATAATGAATTTTTGGGGGGAAATAAAAACCATACAAAAAATGAATTCCACGTGAGAAACTACATTAAATGCTCGAATTGACGACCTCTTTGTTGAATGCACATACGTTTTCTGTCCATACAACTATTGTGGCAATTTTCTAGCATGTTGGGTGTAATGCTATTACATTCATCTCTTATTTTTTGTTTGAGATGGTCGATATCTGTACTAGGTGTCGGAAAAACTTTATCCTTTATGTATCCCCATACAAAAAATCTAATGGAATAAGGTATGGAGATCGAGCTGGCCAAGCAATTAGTCCATTGTTTCCAATCCATTTTGTTAGGACTATTGCATCTAAATGATCCCTTACTATTGCTGCATTATGGGGAGGGGCACCGTCTTGTTGAAAATGTTGTATTTCACGGCGAATATTCAGTGGTATTCATCAAACTCATTAGATAAAAAATTTAAATACATTCCGCTATTCAAATTCTCATTGTGAAAGAAAGGACCTAGTACCTTTGTTCCCAAAATTCCCAAACAAAATTTTATTCCGAATCTTTCCTGGACGATGGTTTCTCTATTTAAATGTTCATTTGAATTATTCCACCTATAATGGATGTTTCTGTTGAACCAGCCATTATTGGTGAATTTTGATTCGTCCGTACATATTATTTTTCTACAAATATTTTCTACTTCCCTATTTCTACGTCTTAATAACTACGCAAATCGTACTCTCCTTCCGTAATCCCTTTAATTGGGGTGATGAACTTTGCGTAAATTTGTATTTGTTCTGTTTTAAAATATTTCTGGTAGATTTCACAGAAATCCCTGGTTCCTGGGCAATTTCTCGTAAAGAACAATCTTGATTAGAAATATTTTTATAATTGACCAATCCTAAATTGAAAAAATTTTTTTTTCTTTTTGTTTATGAGGAAATATTTGCTTACCTTAAACATTTATTCGGTTCGTCATACTTCCAGTTACAATACATTTTCTAGTTTTATTTCTGTCAAATGCACCACAGTCTATCAAATTTCTTTCTAATCGTCTAAACATTTGAATGTTAGAATGTTTGGAATACGACGATTCGGGTATAGCTCACCATACATATTTCTTGCCAAAAGAGGATTTCTATTTGATTTTGCATAAGTAAATAGCATATCAGTGATCAGTCCTTTCATCATGTGAATACATCTTCAATATTATGTAACCCAGTGCATAAACGTCTGACAGTTCTTAACAGATATCAACAACTCATTTATTTTTCCTGCGATAGAAAACAAGCAAAGCCTGCGTGTTTAAAATGACGAAAGAAGTAAGATGCTACTTCTTAATTGTACTGAATTACACAACAATCGTATTTTGACCAAAAACGAATATTTTCGTTACCTATTTCCGCGATTGAGAATTATGAAAATATTCCGTATAAAAATTGATTCAGGAGAAATCAGCCTCGAAACAAGGATTACTGTATAATACAAAAATTTCCAGACATGAAAAATACGAATTTTCGTTATGTTTGGGTACCTTCTCAAGAAAATTATTGCCTATTGTCAGTAGTTGAATAAGTTTTGGAGGAATCAAAACAATTTACAAACAAACTAAGGACAGGACCGTAATTAAAAATTGTTTTCTCTGAAGATGCTAGCTATTTTGAATGAAACGCTATAAAAATATCAAGTGTGATACACCACCGAATCGTGATTTTATCGCTTTATCAATATTTGCAATAAAAAAGACAGGTCCGTATTCGAAAATAAAAGTTGATGGTGGCCGTGTCAAGACGAAACGTTCAATCTAAAATTTATTCTTACATAGTTATAGTACATTTTGAATGCAATAAAAATTTCCTCTTCCATTTTTTCATATTTTTTAAAATGACAATTCTATTCGTAAAAAACGAAAAACGCCATTTTCAGTTTCCCCTGTATAACTCGGGAACGGCGAAAGTCTCCATAGATTTTTTCTGACCAATTTACTGCTCACCATAATAGTTACCTTTTCTCCTATTTAATCGTTCCCATATCTGTTACGGTTTAGAATATAGCAATGTTACCACATGATAAAAGAAACGGCCTGTATATATATATATATATATATATATATATATATATATATATATATATATATATATATATATATATATATATATATATATATATATATATATATATATATATATATATATATATAATTATCCATAAACTCCGGAGTTGGAGCATAGGACTTCCACACTATTTCTCCAGCGGACTCAGTTGCATGCAATGGCTTCAGCTTCTCTCCAGGTAATACCAGTAACTTATTTCGTTATTGTTCGTCGCCAAGTTGTTTTTGGACTTCCTGACCTTCTTCTTCCTTGAGGGTTCCAATTTATTGCTTCATTGGTTACTGGATTATTGCTTCTCAAAATATGGCCAATCCAGCCCAATTTTCTTGCTTTTATTTGTTTATCTATGAGTTCTTGTCCCGCCAAAGCCCATAGTTCCTGGTTTGTAGTTCTATCAGTCCATGAGATTTTTAGAATTCGTCTCAAGCACTTGTTTATAAACACTCGCACTTGCTTCGCCAATTGTTGTGTTACTAGCCATGATTCACATCCGTATAATAATACGGATTTAACATTGGTATTAAATATTCTTAGCTTCGTTTTGGTAGAATATTCAGATGATTACCAAATATTGGTGAGTACGGCGAAGGCGGTTTCGAGCTTTTTTAATCCGAGAACTTATCATTTTGGTATCCCCCGGAAGTTTTCAAGATAGATCCCAGGTAGCAGAATTCATTCGCTTGTTCAATAACCTCATTTCAAATTGTAAACCTCTATGCGTTTCTGAAATTGACTCTCAAATCCACAGTTTTCTTTATATTTATTATTAATCCTACTTCTTGTGCTTCATGTTGAAGTTTACTCAGTAGATGCGCCATGCCGTTAAGCATAGGCTAGATACTAGTAATATATATATATATATATATATATATATATATATATATATATATATATATATATATATATATATATATATATATATATATATATATATATATATATATATATATATATATACCGGGTGTCCACGGAAGGTGGCTCGCCCATATAACTTTTTTGTTTTCGGAGATAATGAAATCAAATTTAGAGGATCTGTTTTATTCATAAAACTGCATCTTTTGACAAGTAGCTCAACTTCATGCTACTTCCGGTTTCACCGGAAGTGACATAATCTTTCGATTTTTAAATAGGACACCTGATATATTTTCAGTTTTTTCGTCTCCATATGACTTTCAGAATACAATCATGTATCATCTGTTACTTTTTGTAACCGTTGTTTTATTTTATTTCGAAATAAATTTTTATTCTGGAAGGCAACAGATGCTTTCAAATATATAATTTCGGCCCTAAAATTGCCCCGTTTACCGTCCTGGGACGTAGATTTGTGGGCGTGGCTTCGGACTTCTTTTGTTTCAGTTGTGTTGGTCACAGGCTACTCGATGATTTCAAATGTTATTCTAATCTCAATAAGATTCTTCATTCAAAGAAAGTTCTAAGGTTATGGGATTTCAAGTTTTTACGAAAGTATTCTTTCAACCTAATACCTAGAGTGCGGTATCAAATCAATCGTAATAAAGTTATCTTTTTTTTAACCCGACGAGCCACCATGTTGCCATTTTAACAAAAATAGTAACAAAAGTTTCAAGATCAAACCTCACATAGCTGAAACATTTTGATCGAAAACAGTGAAGTTGTATTTCAACATAGATTTTAGGACCAAAATTAGTTACTTGAACGCATCCCTCTAGAATGAAATTTTATTTCGAAAAAAAAATGAAAAATCTGTTACAAAAAGTAAAATATGATACATAGTTGTATTCTAAACGTCATATGGAGACAAAAAAACTGAAAATATAATAGGTGTCCCATTTAAGAATCGAAAGTTTATGTCACTTCCGGTGAAACCGGAAGTTGTATGAAGTTGAGTTACTTGTCAAAGAATGCAGTTTTATGCTTTAAACAGATTCTCCAATTTCATTTTATTATCTCCGAATACAAAAAAGTTATAGGGGCGAGCCACCTTCCGTGGACACCCGGTATATATATATATATATATATATATATATATATATATATATATATATATATATATATATATATAATTCATAAAATGAAAAAGTAAAATTCTTTAATAATTTAAAAATCATCAAACAAATTTCCAATGAAGCTGCTTATACGTATTCCGCAACGCAAAATCTGCATTCACAATCCAGCGATGTATTATAGAAAACGTCAAGTCACCCCTAAACAAAATCTGCATACAGCTGTTTCGATATTATCAGATCTCACCAGTGCAGCTTATTTGACGTGGAGTGAACCAAAACATAATGGAACAATAGTTATAACAATTTTCACATATATCTGCTCGAAATACTTGAAGCGCGGTTCAAAGTACTATTTCTTCGTCAGATGTTGTCGAACAAATGGTATATAATTATATGGAAACAGGTATTAATTTACAGTCGCAATTATCTAGGGATTAATGTGAAATATTCTGGGAATTCAAAGCGAATCACTATCAGTTACCGCATTGTTGAACAAGTTTATTAAGGGACTAATTGTGAGTTCTACCCGACTCTTGAGGAGAATATCTGAGTCAGTTGATTATATTGATTTGTGAAGATTCTAAAAAATTTAATTTTGAAACTTCATAGTCCGCATTTATTATTTCAAAGTCTGAGCTTAATGAGTGGATCCCAACAATTGAATTATTTCACTACACAAAGTAAACAAGGGAAATTCTTCAATATTTTCAAAAACTATCGAACAATTTTCCAAGGGAGCTGGTTATATGTATTCTCCGTCGAGAATTCTACATTAACTATCCAATAGTGAATTGAATTGAATTGGCATTTACTTGGTGAAAGTTCATATTCATAACTTCATAAAGAAACAAAAAACTTGTCACAGGTTTAAATAAAATATAATGAGTAAACTTCATCTAGTACTAAATTATGGTATTACAAAACAATCTATTTATACGAAAAATTTAACATAACAGAGTGGTTCCTAGAGAAACTAAATAACAATAAGTAATTCATTCAGGGCTATTAGTAGGTACATTGAACAGATTAAGAAGATGAGAAGGGTTTACTTCAATCTGGTCGGTAACTAGGTTTCCGGAATTTTTATATTTATTGATGTATAGGGACTCCCAACAGTTAGTTTTGTGGAGACTATTTTCTAACTGTAATATATTATAATTGTAATTAAAGGTATGGTTTTCTTGAATAAGATGACACGCATAATTAGAGTCCGTTTTCTGCTTAATATAGCTACGTTGGTGTTCGTGTATTCGAGTTTTGAAATTTCTAATTGTACGTCCTATATAGAATTTTTCACAATCGTTACAGTTGAGTCTATAAACACCAGTACGTTCATCTCTATGGATTTTTGATTTGTTGTTTTTAATAAATTTTCCAATGCTATTGTTGGTTCTATACGAAACTTTGCAATATTGTTTATGAAGAAACAATTTCAGGTTTTCGGAAGGTTTTCCCAAGTATGTTGAACTATTATACACTGTACTTTTCTCGGATATAAGTGGGTAAACTTCTGAAATTGCCATTTTGTATTTTTTCCTCTGAATGAGACTGTCAACCATATTGGGTGAATAACCATTATTTACTGCCATTTGTTTAGTTCTATTCAATTAGCTCCGGACAACGGAATATTGAAAAGGCTATGAATCATACTATGATAAGCGGCTAATTTATGTGAAATTGGGTGTAGTGATGTATTATGAATTGTAATATCTGTATGAGATGGTTTATGAAAAATTGAAAATTCGTGTTTGTTGCTTTTCCTGGTAATAGTTAAATCTAAGTAATTAATAGAATTATTCTTTTCAGTTTCTATAAAAAATTTAATAGGGGAGTGTATGGAATTAATATAAGTAATGAAATTATCCAATTGTCTATCTGTACCAGTATAGCAAACAATGACGTCATCAACTTATCTATACCAATAAAGAAAGTATTTACTATTGAAGTGATTCATAATAATTTTCACTAAATTATCCATAAAGATTTCTGACAACAAAGGACTTAAGGGATTTCCCATGATCAAACTTTCCTTATTTTCATAACACACGTTGTTGATAAAATAATTTTGTTCCAACATATTTCCAGTGAATATGTAATATCTGACTGTATAAGTCAGTTTCATTCGGCGAAGTGCTAGGAAACAGATTGTTCACATCGAAAGAAAATAATTTTGAATTGTGAGGTAATACAATATTTTGAATGTTTTTAATTAACTCTTACGAATTTTTAATGGCGTACTTGGGTTCAAATTTCGTATATTTCTTAATTATCAAAAATTTTGATAATTTAACGGCTGGAGCTGTTATATATGAAACTACTGATGGGGTAACCATTTTTGTGTAACTTAATTAAAGAATATAACTGAGGTTCTTGTGGATTATTTATGACTAACTAACCTGTGAAGTTATCAATAGTGAATTATAAAAATCGTCGAGTCACCCCGACTCAAAATCTGCAGACAGCTGTTTCGACCTTATTAGATCCCATCAGTATTTGACTTGGAGTGAATTAGCAAATTTCTAATTAATCCCCAATACAAATCGTGGTCGGGATTACTATCTGGACAACAACCCCGAACGCCCTCCACCAAAGATGGAGGGCGTTCGGCGAAACGGTGAATTGTTGGAAACCAACAATAAATCGTTTATATCAAAAATGCAGAATCCCGTCGTGAGAATACATATTTCCTGAAATGTCTACTCTATAACTGTGGCGTATGTGGTTCAAAATCACCTTAACATAGAGTTTTCAAAAATTCTGGATATACTCACGAGAGTGCAGAGTAGATATTGCATATCAGGAAAATATGTAATCTCCCGACGGTATTCTGCATTTTTGATCTAACTCCAACTGAAATTCAGAAAGCTGACTAAAGTTCATTGTCATATAAATATTCTGATTTTATATGGGATGTTCATCGGTCAAGAACAGCTAACTTCATGGAAACTCATAACTTGTCTGAACCTAATTTAACTCGCCCATAAATTACAGACAAGATACCTAATATATCAAGAACCTGAAGAATTCAGCTTAGTTCCCCTAAGAAATATTTTATGAATATATTGAAATAAATAGATTAAAATACAATATAGGAAAACGAACAATCAAATCATGAAAAATATACAAGTTGACCATAGTCAATTTGATATATTGTATCAAGTGAACAAGGAAAATTTTCTTCTTATTCCACATATCGTAGGCCTTAGGCCTGTATTTTCCAACCTTCAGTTCTCTTGAGATATTGAAGACCACGATTCTGTCCATCTCTTTGGAGGTCTTCCTAAGGGGCGTCGTGTTCGTGGTATAGCATCCCTAGCGATTTTTGCTTACCTTCCTTCAGCCATTCTGTCCACATGATCATTCCAGGCTCTTCTACATTTATGTCCCCACCTGACAATGTCTTCCACCTCACATACCTGTCTTATGTATGTGTTTCTTTTTCTGTCCCTTAATGTGTAGCCTGAAATGTTTCTAAGTATTTTCATTTCCGTTGTTCGAAGGATATTTTTCGTTTTTTTGTTGTCAGCTCTTGTTTCTATAGCATATGTCAATACCGGTCTAACACAGGTTTTGCATATTCTAACTTTCGCCTTTTTATTCATATAAGTGTTATTCCAAATGATGTCCCGAAGTGCACCTGCTATTCGGCTGGCTTTATTGGCTTGTCCATTCAGTTCATTCGTTCTATTTTGACTCGAGGTGATCTGTATGCCTAGGTAGTCGAATGACATAACTTGTTCGATAGTCTTATTGTCCAGAGAAAGCTTACATCTGACTGGTTCTTTGGAAACGTTTTGGTTTTTGTGATGGATACTTTCATGTTGAAATATTTAGCTTTTTCTTAGAATGCGTATAGGAGCCGTTGCAAATCGTCTTCGTTCTCTGCTACAATTAGGGCATCATCAGCGAAACAGATAATTTCGATTTTGCCTGTTGTGAGTGTATATCCTCCTTCCTTACTCTTAACGTGCTTCATTATTTCGTCCATAATTTGATCAAAAAGTTGGGGGCTTAAAGAGTCTCCTTGTCGAATTCCTGTTGGTGTCTTTATTTCCTGTGTCAGTTTTTGATTAACTAATATGTAGGTAGATGTATTGTGATTAAGTTGTCTTATAATATCTATTATACTTTTAGGCACATGTTTCTTTCCAAGTATATCAACTACATCACTTAGTCTCACTCTATCGAACGCTTTGGTGAGGTCTATAAAGCACATAATGCGGGCTTTCCGTATTCTATAGCCTTTTCCACTACTTGCCTGACTATGAAAATAGCATCTATTGTAGACCGATTTTTCTGAAACCTTGTTGTTCTTCCGATTTATTTACATGTTCGCTTATCATTGCTTCTATGATCTTCGTGAAGAGCTTCATGAATGAGCTGAGTAGGGTTATGCCTCTATAGTTTTCTGGAGACTTCTTGTCCCCTTTCTTGAATATAGGAATAGTTATACTCTTTTTCCAATTATTAGGGACTTTTGTGGATGTTAATATTTTGTTAAATAGCTTTGTAAGTTCTACCATTAATTGCTGACCTCCGTATTTTAATAGCTCATTTGGTATATTATCTAGCCCGGGCGCTTTCCTGTTCTCAATCTTTTTCGCCATTTCTATAGTCATTTTTTCGGTTATTAAGGGACATTCTTCGGTATCTTCACTTTCTTCCTCATTATCTTTCCCATCTTCCTCTTCTGGGCCATCAGCATATAGTTGTCCAAAATAGGCTTTCCAGTGGGACTCATCAATTTGTTGTGTTTGTGCATATTCCACGATGTCAAGTTTCCTTTTTTTCAACATTCCCCATACTTTCTTTTGTGCTCCGTACAAGTCATGTTCCATTTCGCAGGTAAACCTTTCCCAGTAGTTTCGCTTTATGTTTCTGATCTCTGTGTTGACTCTGTTTCTTGTTTCAATATAACGATTTTTCGACAGCTGCGTCGGTAATATTTGTTTTTATTTTTTCCCAGCACCTCTCTGTGTCGTCCTGCTCCGTGATTGTGTTCGATTCGATTTTTTGGGTTAGGCGGGCTTGGTATAGTGCCTTTGTTGTTGGGTCTCTGATGGATTCTATGTTTATTTTTTCTTTAGTTGTATTATCTGATATCTTTTTCTTTTGTATGATCATCCGCAGTTTACAAACGACTAGAAAATTCTCAATAATTCAAAAGTCTTGCCAAAGGAGGTTACCCCTACTGAAAATCTGCATACAGCTGTTTGGATCTTGTTAGATATCTTCAGTGCTTCTTATTTGACTCGGAGTGAATTGCTTATCGTCCAACAATACAAATCGCGGTCGGACACGTATACCACAGTTGCAGAGTACACATATTCATGTCAAAAAGTATTTTTTCTCGCGATGGACTACTGCATTTTCAGTTTAAACGATGAATTGTTGGTTTCGAATATCTTTGGCGGACGGCGGATTGTATTATTATTCATATAGTAGTCCGACAGCGATTTGTATTATGGAACAATTAGAAATTTGTTAATTCTTTTCGAGTCAAATGAGCTGCACAGATGAGATCTAATAATATCGAAACAGCTGTATGCAGATTTTGAGTCGAGATGACTTGGCCATTTCTATAATTTACTGTTGGATTGTGAAGGCAGATTTCGTATCGCGGAATACTTACGTATGTATGTATTTATGTAACGGAATCTTTGAACATGATTTTTAACCCTTCAAAACGTCGGATTTATATTGCATACTTATCAGGCACCGAGGACAATGCAATAATTTAAATAGTTTGTCCCATTATCCTAATCAGGATCTTCAGGATAAGTGTTTTTCAAAGTCCGATAACTGGAAGTGTCTTTGAGCCAAGTAGGTACGCACAAAAAGTCAATTATTCGTTATTACAAGATTATCATCGTTTCAAAACTATAAAAACGTAGGTAAATAATATCAGAAAATAAAAAACACACTCTTGTAGTTATCAGAACTGAAAAATAGAAAATAAATAAAAGTTTTGAACAACTTAAAATCACGCTTTTGTAGATAACCGAACTAAATAGTAAATAATGAAAAATATTTTAAAAAAACTAAAAAACGCGCTTTAATAGGAAAGCAACCTAAAAAGTAGAAAATAATTTTCAATAAATCTAAATTAGGAATAGTGTAATCAACAACAAAATTTATTTTATTGTAGAAAAACGTGGGGTTCTTTTTAAGATATTTCCATGATGACTCTACTGTTAGCAATATCTGTCATTAAACTATTGAAGCAATTGATTCCAAGCTCCCTACGCTTTTATACAATATCAGAATTTTTGTATTAATTGCACTATTCTTAAATTAAATTTATTGGAATTTATTTTCTACTTTTTAGTTTGCTTTTCTATTAAAGCGTGTTTTTTAGTTTTTTCAAAACTATTAATTATTTTCTATTTTTAGTTCGGTTATTTACAAAAGCGTGTTCTTCAGTTTTTTGAAATTATTATTCATTTAAAATGACTCTTCAGATTGATTATTTCATAATGGGATATTTCCAACGCGTAAACAAGTGCAACTACGTGTACAAGTTTCGGATATCATGAAAATTACGGCGCAAAGAGTGGAAAATTGAGAATCGAAATTTTGCTAAAGCATGCCAAACAAATATTTCGTAGAAAAAGGAAATATTTTTGAAGCAAAGGATTGATTTATTCAAGGTATGAAAAGAATAAAATTTCTCTTCGTTCTGTAAACTCTCCTTCAATTTGATATGATTTTTTTTGAAATGAGAAATAGATGAAGAAAAGCCAACAGAGTTGACGATGCCAGGCCTTGACTTCTCTTCATTGTTTCAAAAATGTGTAAAGAATATACATCTTTCCAACTAAGTATTTACCTTCTCTGTATTTTATCTGAAGTAAATTTTCACCCGTATATCGCACACTCTCATTTGAAACTGATATTGTTATGAAAAAACTTTCAAAACTCTCATCTAACCCGTCTTTAAAGTTGTTTTTGTGACGCCATGTTTGACGTCATCACCTAAACTCCACGTCTATGTCAGATGTCAGGATAATGAAGTTATATTGTAATATCGGACATTTTTTGCCAGTAAATCAAAACATTTCAAGTAGACTAGATATTTGAGGATAAATCTATAATCGAAAGGAATCAGTTGACATGGGTAGCTACGACTCAGTGTGGTCGCAAGTTCATACATATTTTATGCAATTTTCAGCCTCTCACGAAAAGTTTCGCATGTCTGTATTGTAAATATTTTATTCCCAACCTTCCAATCTAAGTACTCAACTTTCTAATTTTGGTGACTAGTCTATTCACGTAATTTGCAACTTGATCCGAATCAACTAAACTTTGAACTTTGTGTCTTTTTATAAACTAAAAGTTACAGATTATCATCGAATGAAAAATTTAATTTTGCGTAACCCATTTCGTTTCATTAATCATTACCTCTTAAATATCGATAAAATTGAAATGTGCAATATGAATATCCCGCCAATATGAATATATTCATATAGAGGAGAGTGGGGTAATTGCGACCACAAAAAAACTCAAATGAAACCAGGTTAAATAAAGTTACGAATGTTATTCATTACTGAAAATTTACCAAATTAATCATTATTTCTCCATGGAGTCGTCCTCAGCTTTTTTTTTCCACTCGGCGATCCTATTATTCTTAAATCCTTCTCCATTACGTGGTTCCCACTGCAGCTCTAAGCAGGCCATTCCATTCTCTCTTTTTCTCCATACATGGCCGAGTCCTTTTATCCTTTGGTTCTTTATTCTTTTCACTATATCTTAGCAGTTAATTTATCTCAATATTTCATAATTCATCCATTGCCTGTATTTTATTGGCCCTAAGGGTCCTGTCCTTAGCCTTCTCTTTCTATCCATCTATACCTATCGTTGTTAAATCCTCCTCCATTTATTTCAACCACTTTGATCTGCTTCTTCCATGCCTTTTCCTACCTCGTGGTTCCCACTGCAGCTCTGAGCAGGCCATTTCATTCTCTCTTCTTCTCCATACATGGCCGAGTCTTTTTATCCTTTGCTTCTTCATTCTTTTCACTATATCTTAGTAGTTCATTTCTCTCAATATTTCATAATTCATCCATTGCCTGTATTTTATTGGCCCTAAGGGTCCTGTCCTTAGTTTTTTCATTCCATCCAGCGATCGTTGTTAAATCCTCATCTATTTATTTCAACCGCTTTGAATTGCTTCTTCCATGCCTTCTCCTACCTCGTAGTTCCTACTGCAGCTCTGAACAGGCCATTGCATTCTATCTTCTCCATACGTGGCCGAGCCCTTCTATAGTTTTCTTCTTCATTCCTTAATCTCCTATATCTTACTATATGTTAGTCGTTCTCTCAATATTTCATAATTTATCCATTGACTGTATTCACTGTCGTCAACATTTATTGGCCTTAGATTGTTCTCATTATCATTCGTTCTACTATTCTGAATTCCCCCTTTTCTCTGTTTGTAACTGTCATCGTTGTTGCTCCAAATATCATTACTGATATTAGCTGCCATTATTTTATTGTCTATTTCTGAACATCGTTCTCCGTTGCTACTGATCGTGACCCCCGGATATTTGAACTTTTCCACCTCCTCAAATTTGTATTCCCCCATTTCTATAATTCTGTTTTCACATTGTTTTTCAAATCTCCTTATCTTTGTTTTACTGCTGTTTATTTTTAATCCCATCATTCCACTTTCTGTTGTTATTTCCATTAGCATTTGTTTCATCATTTTCAATAAAAAATCAAATATTAATAAAAATCGAAACCCTGGTGGCTGCGATTATCCCACAGCAAGTGGACTAATTGCAGATGTACTTTTGTCACTCCTATAATTTTCGTGTTTCCATTAATTATATTTGTAGCACTTTATCCACTCTTCATTGGGAGGATCTTCATACTTCTCAACACAAATTATGCGATAATACTAATGCTCTTTCGCATCTCCCTCATTGCCTCCTTTTTTCTTGCCCCTATTCTTGAACCTTCGTCATTCCATAGATATTCAAGTAGGTATATACATTTAAATCAACAGACAAGCTCATGGAGGTACAGGGCAAAAAGCAAAGAATAAACAGAGGGGTAATTACGAACGGGATTACCCCTCTGAAATCGTCCGCCATTACACAACACACACACCAGTAACACAAAACTATTAATTTTAGTTGAAGTTGAAATAACGTAATGCACGTGGCAAGTAGGTACTTAAAAACATTGTAATCAATCATTAGGATAATTCACAAGAAAGATACCAGATTTCTATATTATACATACCTATTTTATTCAATTTCAGTCAAAAATTGCATGACATTGTTGAAGAAAAATTAAGTTAACATACCTTATGTATATATGTATATATATATATATATATATATATATATATATATATATATATATATATATATATATATATACAATAAGGATAATAATATTTGGGTATAGCAGCAAGCAAAACGTGTACTCTTATAACACTATATTTCCGATATTTCGACAATGATTATTGTCATCTTCAGGGAAGCTACAAAATAAGCACAAAAGAAAATCAATAAATGCTCCATAACGGCCAACAGCAAAAATACTCACTGTGTCTTTGAGAATGATTGCAAAAGGTGTAAAGATCGAGATACAGCATTATTGATTTCCACAAAACATTATTGATCGAGAACACAGGCGTGATGATCATCAACTGACATTACAAGTTAAAAAGTTAAAATGGTCATAATAAATTAAAATGAAACAGTTAATTTTGAGGAAATTAAACATTATTGAGTTTAAGTTAAGTTAAAGACTAAAATAATATAATTATCTACTTCGTCATTTCATTGAACTGAAAAAGAGACGCGACCAGCCATCTTGATCAAGAAAGTAGACATAGACAACATCAAAACAGAAAACTCCAATGTGAAAATATGATAATTTAGGACCACAGATTGGTCACTGCTAACAAATAAAATAGCCAGAAGTATAAAAGACTCAGAGAAAGAAAGGCAACCTTTCTCTCACTCGACATTTCTTAAATGGATGTTTTTATCTAACTCTAACAAAAAGGAATAAATTTCACTAAGATGATTTAAATCAGTTTTTTTTTTTATTTAAGCAATTTTCTGATTGTGAAATGTAAGCCATCTCCATAAACAGTCTCTTAACAGAATTTCTCTCTCTTGTCAATATTTTGGTGTCATTGAAATTCATAATATGTCCTGTAATATTAACATGTTCACTCAAAGCACATCTTTCAGGATGGCACCTACAGTCACTCTTATGTGAGGTAATTCTATCCTTGAGGGCTCTAGACGTCTGACCTACATATAATCTATCACAATTGGAGCATGGGATGCTGTAAACTATATGAGATTGTGAAGTTAAGGGTGTTTTATAATAAAACACCCTTAACTTGAGGGCTCTAGACGTCTGACCTACATATAATCTATCACAATTGGAGCATGGGATGCTGTAAACTATATGAGATTGTGAAGTTAAGGGTGTTTTATAATAAAACACCCTTAACTTCACAATCTCATATAGTTTACAGCATCCCATGCTCCAATTGTGATAGATTATATGTAGGTCAGACGTCTAGAGCCCTCAAGGATAGAATTACCTCACATAAGAGTGACTGTAGGTGCCATCCTGAAGGATGTGCTTTGAGTGAACATGTTAATATTACAGGACATATTATGAATTTCAATGACACCAAAATATTGACAAGAGAGAGAAATTCTGTTAAGAGACTGTTTATGGAGATGGCTTACATTTCACAATCAGAAAATTGCTTAAATAAAAAAACTGATTTAAATCATCTTAGTGAAATTTATTCCTTTTTGTTAGAGTTAGATAAAAACATCCATTTAAGAAATGTCGAGTGAGGGAAAGGTTGCCTTTCTTTCTCTGAGTCTTTTATACTTCTGGCTATTTTATTTGTTAGCAGTGACCAATCTGTGGTCCTAAATTATCATATTTTCACATTGGAGTTTTCTGTTTTGATGTTGTCTATGTCTACTTTCTTGATCAAGATGGCTGGTCGCGTCTCTTTTTCAGTCAATATGAAATGACGAAGTAGATAATTATATTATTTTAGTCTTTAACTTAACTTAAACTCAATAATGTTTAATTTCCTCAAAATTAACTATGTTTCATTTTAATTTATTATGACCATTTTAACTTTTTAACTTGTAATGTCAGTTGATGATCATCACGCCTGTGTTCTCGATCAATAATGTTTTGTGGAAATCAATAATGCTGTATCTCGATCTTTACACCTTTTGCAATCATTCTCAAAGACACAGTGAGTATTTTTGCTGTTGGCCGTTATGGAGCATTTATTGATTTTCTTTTGTGCTTATTTTGTAGCTTCCCTGAAGATGACAATAATCATTGTCGAAATATCGGAAATATAGTGTTATAAGAGTACACGTTTTGCTTGCTGCTATACCCAAATATTATTATCCTTATTGCATCCTAACTAGTCAGCAAAGACTACCCTTCTTCTATATATATATATATATATATATATATATATATATATATATATATATATATATATATATATATATATATATATATATATATATATATATATATATATATATATATATATATATATATATATATATATATATATATATATATATATATACATATATCTTTAGCGATATTGGTGAACTATTTATTTCATGGAAATTCATTTCAGATAAACAGAAATAAAAATACTTTAGTCAATTTCCAAACAACGTACCTAATTGAGATATAGGTACATGACAATGATGTGATAGTCGAAACCGGTTGGACCTATATATATATATATATATATATATATATAGTATATATATATATATATATATATATATATATATATATATATAGTATACGTATATATATATATATATATATATTATATATATATATATACGTATATATATATATATATATATATATATATATATATATACGTATATATATATATATATATATATATATATATATATATATATAGTATACATATATATATATATATATATAGTATATATATATATATATATATATATATATATATATATATATATATATATATATATATATATATATACATATATATATATATATATATATATATATATATATATATATATATATATATATATATATATATATATATATATATATATACGGTGTTGGAAGTTAAACTCCTCCGAAGTGGCTCGACCGATTCTCATTTTGTGTGCATATTGGGTAGGTCTGAGAATCGGCCAACCTCTATTTTTCATCCCCCTAAATATTAATTTTTTATTTTTATTTTTCAGACAAAATTTTGTATTCTATTTTTTTTATGATACAGCATTCAGAAATACATACAGCTATAAATTTTCACCCCTCTACGATCAACCCTTATTTTTTATTTGTTAACTCCTCCGAAATGGCTCGACCGATTCTCATGAAATGTTGTGTCCGTATTAGTTAGGTCTGAGAATCGGACAAAATTTATTTTTCATCCCTCTAAATGTTGAGGGGTAGTCCACCCCTTAATTTTTTATTTTTCAGACAAAATTTTCTGTTCAATTTTTTTCATGATACAGCATTCAAAAATACCTACATACAACTTCAAATTTACACCCTTCTACGATCAACCCTAATTTTTTATTTGTTAACTCCTCCGAAATGGCTCGACCGATTCTCATGAAATTTTGTGTGCATATCGGCTAGGTCTGAGAATCGGACAAAATTTATTTTTCATCCCTCTAAATGTTGAGGGTAGTCCACCCCTTTATTTTTTTTTTTTTTCCAGACAAAATTTTCTGTTCAATTTTTTTCATGATACAGCATTCAAAAATACCTACATACAACTTCAAATTTTCACCCCTCTACGATCAACCCCTATTTTTATTTGTTAAATTCCTCCGGAATGGCTCGACCGATTCTCATGAAATTTTGTGTGCATATCGGTTAGGTCTGAGAATCGGACAAAATTTATTTTTCATTCCCTAAATGATGAGGGTAGTCCACCCCTCAATTTTATGTTTTTATTTTCTAGACAAAATTTTCTGTTCAATTTTTATTATGATACATCGTTCAAAAATACATACAACCCCAAATTTTCATTATTTTTTATTTGTTAAATTTCTCCGAAATGGCTTGACCAATTCTCATGAAATTTTGTGTGCATATCGGGTAGGTATGAGAATCGGCCAAAATCAAGCCATTTTCTGTTAATTTTCACCCTCTTCAACCAACCCCTATTTTTTATTTGTTAATTATAAACTTCAATTTTTTTAGCAAGATTTTTATTTTTATTTTGTCATGACTTGGAATAAAAAATTCATTTCACTCTCAATTTTTTACCCTTTTACGATCAACCCCTATTTTTCCATCGCGATTTCCATTTTTTTAAATTTGATCCACATATCCGCAATAGGATTGCAAGATGGCAATCGAAAATAACAATAGTCGGTCTGAGAATAGGTCGTGATTTATTTTTCATACCCCTAAGTGATTAGGGGTTTTTTATTTTTATAAATTTTTTGGACAAAATTTTTTATTCTTATTTTTCCATGATGTATTAAACAATACATAAAATTCTGAATTTTCACCCTTCTATCATCAACCCATATTTTTTAATAGCCATTTTAATAATTTAAACAATGTTTGCCGGGTCAGGTAGATTGAAAGATAGATAGATATAATGATAGATAGATAAATAGAAAGATAGATAACTGATAACTATCTAGGAAGATAGATAGATAGTTAGATATACATTGGCAGATAGATGAATAGATAGATAAAAATAATTTATATGGCAGAACAACGTTTGCCGGGTCAGCTAGTATATATATATATATATATATATATATATATATATATATATATATATATATATATATATATATATATATATATATATATATATATATATATATATATATATATATATATATATATATATATATATATCCCGGAACATTATGAAGCGGCTCTCATCAAACATATATAATACAAAAATTACTTTCTGTACAAGGAATTACAAAAAACATTCATTAATAATTACTCTGAAAAGCTTGACATTTCGCATTGAAAAAATGGTAGAATTAAACGTAAGCACCAAGAAAAATTGTGATATTTTTTCTTAAAATCGTGGAAAACACTATGTTGTGAATTCCTGGAATATATCATTGGACTAAATCATTAATTAATTGAATTAAACTCTCTTGTATGAGTTGAGTTTGAATGAATTCGTGAATACACCTAGGTGAATAAGAATGTGACCTCCTACAAACTTTATTTTCGATTTGAAATATAGCTGACTTGTTTTATCAAATACGTATGTGTAAACGCGTGGAAAATTCAACAGACAAGATGTTTGCAATTCTCTCTCGCCAATTAGCCCGACATTTATATACGGGCAGGTCTTCCTCGCAAGGAAACATCACCGCGGCTCATTCGATTGAGCTAGCTTCAACTTGATTGATGATTATGTGGAATTTGCACAGATTCTAAAAGAGGGAGCACACATCACGTCGCACAAATTCAGCGATTCCACCTCATATTTCTCGTGTTTTGCTCCTTTTTGAATGTCAAATCCGGCACTCCATCATAACTAAGCTTCGGAATGAAGGGTAGTTTTTCATTTTATTCGGGGAAAATGTTCAACGAAGACAATTTTATTGTGCTCCAGCGAGACCGAATGATCATATCAAACTGCTCCGTTTTATTCGAGCGAAGATATTGGTCAATGAAATTTTTGTTAGTAATGGCAATTCAAAATTACGATTTCGAAAAACATGAGAAATTACAAGAAATATAACTAATTGATTGGGCCGATAATTGATGAAAATCCTTTATAATGTTGTAAATTAAACTTCACAGTTTCCGATTTTCACAATATTTTGTTAACATGATTATTTTTTGACGTTTCTTAAAACCAATGGAATGCTTCTTTATTTGTCAAAAGAGTAAGTTTTAACCAATGATGTCATTATTATAGTGGGAATAATTTTTTTGTGATTATTCTCGGAAATAATCACTGTAGCCTTTATTTGCTTAGCAAGTGTCAGATAGTTGTCAAAATAATTACCTAATTGTGTCAACGCGATATATAAAATGGATGAAAATCATCGGTTTAGTACCTTTTCTAATGCAGAAATAACAAAAAATATTTTAGAAACTACTTCGAAAAACAATCTAATAAGTAATCAGTCTATATGGAGACAATTTAAGACCTTCACCAAAGAAAAATTATATTCTGGATCAATCTACTACAACAGCTACTCTCGCATTGATTTTGAAAGATTGGGCTTGCAACATGAAAAGAAAGGACGGAAATGATTATAAAGAAGCAGTAATAAAGACAATGTGGAATAAAACGGCAAAATTAGTTCAAGAACTTTACTTTAATAAGTATAACAGGTCATTTGATCCTTTCAATGATATAGAATTCAAAAATGCTCGAGATGCAAGAGATGCGAAAAGAAAAAGTTTACGAAAACATCCTGAAAAGCACAAACAAAGTTCGGTGGCACTTTCTAATACAGAATTGTTGAATCAAAAAATAATCTAGTCAAATATAACTCGCGAGTTCGATAAATTATAGAAAATAATTTGACAGATTTTTTTCTTGTTGCCATTTGGAAATAGCCACTCGAGCCCTCCGGGCTCTCGTGACTATTGCCTGGCAACAAGTTTTGAAAAAATCTGTCAAATTATTTTCAATTTATTCTCACTCTCTTGTTACATGACAATACATACTTAAGCGGGCCATAGACGACCAACTCGGTTGCCAACCTCGTTGACAACCTGGTTGCCCACAGACGGTCAACTTGTTGTTGCCAACTTCATTTGCCGATCCGTTCTGTTGCGTTCACACTCTTGTCAGAAAATAACTTACAATCCCATGTTGTCTTTTATTGTTTTAAACGAATTGTGTGAGGATGATGAGGAAGTGGTTTTCCCAAAAAGAAAGAAAAGAAAATTGTGGTCAAAGGAGTGGTACTTACAACGTCCTGAGTTTTCTCATTCAAATTTATTAAGTGAACTTCGCGTCTCTGCACCTGGAGATTTCAAAAATTTTTTAAGAATGGATAGTGCAACCTACGATTATTTGTTGGATAAAGTACGACCGTTCATTGAAAAGAAGGACACTATCATGAGATGTGCAATTACTGCATCATTGTACTTGCGAGGAAGTGTAGATGTTAAAAACACAAATACTCATGAAATGCACTCAGCGCCATGGAGATCTGAGCCCCAACAGCTTTGTCAGCTACAACCTACTGCATCTAGAAACTCATCTACGAACGCAAAAGACATCAGAAAAAAATTTACTTCTTACTTTAATGGAGTAGGAGCAGTACCCTGGCAACATCGATGTACAAACAATAACACTCAAGTTTCCTTGTAACAATACTCTAATTTGATATTTGCAAAAATGAATGAGTATTGACATTATTGAAGTGCAACTGATCTGTATACTTTGTCATGTTAAGAATGTTTATTCATTATAACATTATTTGAAAATAATAAAATTAAGTTTGAAAATAACAAAACGAAGTTAGAATATGAAAAATAAACTATAAACTCATGCAAGAGAAGTCATTGTCTGACAATAACTGTTGTACAGTTGTATATATGCTTGCTCCGTTGTGTCCAGGCATAATGACAGCCTGTTCATATGAATGAGTATTAACGGAATTGAGGGTTAGTTCATTCAATTGTCCCAGGACTAAAATATCTTCTATCGCCTTCTTGGCATAGATTTTCTGGGTTGCGGACAATTTTCTGAAAGAAGTAGCCCAGCTTTCAGCATAGATAGTTGCCTCATCTTTATTTACTTCTTTCGCCAATTGCCCAACAGCCTGTTTTAACAAATCATTCCTCTCTGCTAAATGATCTGCTACTGTTTTTTTTCTCATCTGAGAGCATGATTGAGTAGCAGGAGAGCCAGGTAACTGTTCAGTACCTTCTTCCTCTACTTGCGATTCTTCTTCTTGAAGGTCCACTGTCGACACTCCAGGAATTTGAACCTCCTGAACACGTAAGAATTCCAATAATTCAAAGTACCATAGGTTTGGCACATACACGTCTTCAGCCCCACGACCAGATCGTTAACTTTGTTCTACTTTTTTCAGCTCCCTGCGATAACACGTTTTTATGTTGCCTACTCTTTTCTTCAGACTATCAACATTTGCATTTGGTTCAATTATTTGATAAATTTCCAACAGTTTCAGCCAAGCATTTTTCTTCTTGTTTCTGTCTTTAAAAACGTCTGATTTCACTTTCCAAAGCTCAGGCAGTTCTTTCAATTTTTCTAAAATATTGAATATTATTACGACAAGCGATCGCAAATTGACAATCAACGACAGTTCACTAATGAGGTTGTCAACAATGTTGTCAACTTCCCCACAGACGCTACAACAAGGTTGAAAACATGAGGCTCCGCCCATCGAAAATCAAAACGATTTGATCTCACACCAACCGTTGCACCAACCGTTTACTACAACCGCCAACTTGCCCACAGACGTACAACATCTACTCCAACATGGCAAGTTGGCGACGAGGTTGACAACCGAGTTGGTCGTCTATGGCCCGCTTTAAAAGCGGGCCATAGACGACCAACTCGGTTACCAACCTCGTTGACAACCTGGTTGCCCACAGACGGTCAACTTGTTGTTGCCAACTTCATTTGCCGATCCGTTCTGTTGCGTTCACACTCTTGTCAGAAAATAACTTACAATCCCATGTTGTCTTTTATTGTTTTAAACGAATTGTGTGAGGATGATGAGGAAGTGGTTTTCCCAAAAAGAAAGAAAAGAAAATTGTGGTCAAAGGAGTGGTACTTACAACGTCCTGAGTTTTCTCATTCAAATTTATTAAGTGAACTTCGCGTCTCTGCACCTGGAGATTTCAAAAATTTTTTAAGAATGGATAGTGCAACCTACAATTATTTGTTGGATAAAGTACGACCGTTCATTGAAAAGAAGGACACTATCATGAGATGTGCAATTACTGCATCATTGTACTTGCGAGGAAGTGTAGATGTTAAAAACACAAATACTCATGAAATGCACTCAGCGCCATGGAGATCTGAGCCCCAACAGCTTTGTCAGCTACAACCTACTGCATCTAGAAACTCATCTACGAACGCAGAAGACATCAGAAAAAAATTTACTTCTTACTTTAATGGAGTAGGAGCAGTACCCTGGCAACATCGATGTACAAACAATAACACTCAAGTTTCCTTCTAACAATACTCTAATTTGATATTTGCAAAAATGAATGAGTATTGACATTATTGAAGTGCAACTGATCTGTATACTTTGTCATGTTAAGAATGTTTATTCATTATAACATTATTTGAAAATAATAAAATTAAGTTTGAAAATAACAAAACGAAGTTACAATATGAAAAATAAACTATAAACTCATTCAAGAGAAGTCATTGTCTGACAATAACTGTTGTACAGTTGTATATATGCTTGCTCTGTTGTGTCCAGGCATAATGACAGCCTGTTCATATGAATGAGTATTAACGGAATTGAGGGTTAATTCATTCAATTGTCCCAGGACTAAAATATCTTCTATCGCCTTCTTGGCATAGATTTTCTGGGTTGCGGACAATTTTCTGAAAGAAGTAGCCCAGCTTTCAGCATAGATAGTTGCCTCATCTTTATTTACTTCTTTCGCCAATTGCCCAACAGCCTGTTTTAACAAATCATTCCTCTCTGCTAAATGATCTGCTACTGTTTTTTTTTTCTCATCTGAGAGCATGGTTGAGTAGCAGGAGAGCCAGGTAACTGTTCAGTACCTTCTTCCTCTACTTGCGATTCTTCTTCTTGAAGGTCCACTGTCGATACTCCAGGAATTTGAACCTCCTGAACACGTAAGAATTCCAATAATTCAAAGTACCATAGGTTTGGCACATACACGTCTTCAGCCCCACGACCAGATCGTTTACTTTGTTCTACTTTTTTCAGCTCCCTGCGTTAACACGTTTTTATGTTGCCTACTCTTTTCTTCAGACTATCAACATTTGCATTTGGTTCAATTATTTGATAAATTTCCAACAGTTTCAGCCAAGCATTTTTCTTCTTGTTTCTGTCTTTAAAAACGTCTGATATCACTTTCCAAAGCTCAGGCAGTTCTTTCAATTTTTCTAAAAATTCAATCCAGATAGGCATGTTTGGTATCGACATAATTGAATATTATTACGACAAGCGATCGCAAATTGACAATCAACGACAGTTCACTAATGAGGTTGTCAACAATGTTGTCAACTTCCCCACAGACGCTACAACAAGGTTGAAAACATGAGGCTCCGCCCATCGAAAATCAAAACGATTTGATCTCACACCAACCGTTGCACCAACCGTTTACTACAACCGCCAACTTGCCCACAGACGTACAACATCTACTCCAACATGGCAAGTTGGCGACGAGGTTGACAACCGAGTTGGTCGTCTATGGCCCGCTTTCGGGAATATTGAAAGATGAAGGAACGGGATATATAATAAGAATGGGGAAAACCTAAACGTAATCACTTAGCAGGTAGAAACTACAAACTGTTAATGACTTGGGAAAACAGAATAGGCACATATATTCAAGTGTATCCGAATGTAATTGATAATGATAAAAACTTTAAATTATTAACTTATATAGGAGACTCAACACTCAAAATTTCAACCTTTTTGTCAAATCGAAATTTAAAATTAGCATTCAAAACTCAGAATACCATTGGAAAACATATTAAAAATTCAAAGGATAAATCTACAAAACAAAATAAATCAGGGATCTATAAGCTAACTTGTGGTTCATGTCTTAAAGCATATGTTGGCCAAACTGGCAGGAACTTTGGAGTTCGAATATCAGAACATAAGAGAAGTTACGACAAGGAACAATTAGAATCTACTTATGCATCACATCTCCTAGAACACAATAATATTTTTAATAGTGAATTTAAAAACTTCATACAAGAGAAAAGGATCATATTCATAGTTATGAACAGAAGAGAGGTGTCAAGGCACACCCAGTTAGAACGAAATTCCTTTCGTAATTCAATGATTAAAAAATAAATTAATGAAAGATTGTAATCAATACTTCTTTTAAGAAGTTAGTAAAATAAACAGTTTATTATTATATTGTGAATAAAACTTCACAGATTTTGATTTTCAATATATTTTGTTACCATGACAATTGTTTCGCCAATACACAGTGACTTCTTCAGATGTATAATACATATTAACTTTTACAAAGAGAATATTGAAAGATGAAGGAAGGGAATATACAATAAGAATGGGGAAAACCTAAACGTAATCACGTAGTAGAAAGTACAAGCAGGTAGAAAGTACAAAAGATTCAAAATTCAGAATACCATTGAAAACCATATTAAAAATTCAAAGGATAAATCTACACAACAAAATAAATCAGGGATCTATAAGCTAACTTGTGGTTCATGTCTTAAAGCATATGTTGGCCAAACTGGCAGGAACTTTGGAGTTCGAATATCAGAACATAAAAGAAGTTACGACAAGGAACAATTAGAATCTACTTATGCATCACATCTCCTAGAACACAATAATATTTTTAATAGTGAATTTAAAAACTTCATACAAGAGAAAAGGATCATATTCATAGTTATGAACAGAAGAGAGGTGTCAAGGCACACCCAGTTAGAACGAAATTCCTTTCGTAATTCAATGATTAAAAAATAAATTAATGAAAGATTGTAATCAATACTTCTTTTAAGAAGTTAGTAAAATAAACAGTTTATTATTATATTGTGAATAAAACTTCACAGATTTTGATTTTCAATATATTTTGTTACCATGACAATTGTTTCGCCAATACACAGTGACTTCTTCAGATGTATAATACATACTAACTTTTACAAAGAGAATATTGAAAGATGAAGGAAGGGAATATAAAATAAGAATGGGGAAAACCTAAACGTAATCACGTAGTAGAAAGTACAAGCAGGTAGAAAGTACAAAAGATTCAAAATTCAGAATACCATTGAAAACCATATTAAAAATTCAAAGGATAAATCTACACAACAAAATAAATCAGGAATCTATAAGCTAACTTGTGGTTCATGTCTTAAAGCATATGTTGGCCAAACTGGCAGGAACTTTGGAGTTCGAATATCAGAACATAAAAGAAGTTACGACAAGGAACAATTAGAATCTACTTATGCATCACATCTCCTAGAACACAATAATATTTTTAATAGTGAATTTAAAAACTTCATACAAGAGAAAAGGATCATATTCATAGTTATGAACAGAAGAGAGGTGTCAAGGCACACCCAGTTAGAACGAAATTCCTTTCGTAATTCAATGATTAAAAAATAAATTAATGAAAGATTGTAATCAATACTTCTTTTAAGAAGTTAGTAAAATAAACAGTTTATTATTATATTGTGAATAAAACTTCACAGATTTTGATTTTCAATATATTTTGTTACCATGACAATTGTTTCGCCAATACACAGTGACTTCTTCAGATGTATAATACATACTAACTTTTACAAAGAGAATATTGAAAGATGAAGGAAGGGAATATACAATAAGAATGGGGAAAACCTAAACGTAATCACGTAGTAGAAAGTACAAGCAGGTAGAAAGTACAAAAGATTCAAAATTCAGAATACCATTGAAAACCATATTAAAAATTCAAAGGATAAATCTACACAACAAAATAAATCAGGGATCTATAAGCTAACTTATGGTTCATGTCTTAAAGAATATGTTGGCCAAACTGGCAGGAACTTTGGAGTTCGAATATCAGAACATAAAAGAAGTTACGACAAGGGAAAATTAGATTCTACTTATGCATGACTCATATTATGAATAATTGATTTGAAATATTACATATAGAAAAGAAAGGCTATAAACTCAATTTATTAGAAGCTCTTGAAATTAATAGTATGAAACAATCCAATAATTTGTTAAATGGCCAATTAGATATGAATAATTCACCGCTGTTAAATCTTTTCTAGATGTAATATTGAATATTTGTGCCTATTGTGTTCTCCCAAGTCATTAGCAGTTTGTACTTTCTACCTGCTAAATGATTATGTTTAGGTTTTCCCCGTTCTTATTATATATCCCGTTCCTTCATCTTTCAATATTCTCGTTGTAAAAGTAAGTATGTATTATACATCTGAAGAAGCCACTATGTTTTGAAAAAACAATTGTCATGTTAACAAAATAAGTGACATTCGAAAACTGTGAAGTTTTATTTACAACATTACAAAAAATATCGAGAAATTCGTTAGCAATAGGTATAGTATTTAAGATTTTTGAAATGTTCTGATGCAAATATCATCAAAATTGCAAATATTTATATTTTGCAATCAACAGTTCGAGCGAAATAATTTCGTTAAAAAAATCAATTTAACTAGGAACTGAGAAATGAAACTCCGATTTTAACGATTTTCACATATAGGCGAATCAAAATAAGCGCTACGCCGCCTGGTGACAATCAGAATAAGTAAAAATCTTGACATAGTTCTTACGTTCTCCTTTGTTTTGTGTTTGTTTTTGTGTGATTTTTTACAAATATTTATTATTTGCAATCATTTTGAAAGCTATGAGTCGTTCGAATCGTTATTGTTCAGTTCCTCAGTGTTCTTCCTGGAAAAATAAATGTTCAAATGTGAATTTCCATGCTTTTCCTCCAGCTGGTGATAAATATCGTGTTTTTGTAGAAGGGAAAAAAGAATACTCCTAAAGTCTCTACTTTGTGTGATCTGATTACTACAGATAGTGCTCTAAACAGTTTCACTGGTCTCAATAATATAAAACTATCAGATACAATAGTAAAAGCAGTACAATCAGTTTACAGTGATCAACAGTCACATAGATTAACAATCAAACAGTATTGACAAAATTGAAATCTGACCTTACATATTATGTGACATTATCTCTTTTATTTGGCATTTCACAGGAATTATGCCAAAAATATATTTCTGAAATTCTACTCATTATGAGTAAAGTTCTTAGTTGTGTCATAAGATTCCCAGAATATTCTGAAATACAGAAAAACATGCCAAAATGTTTAGAAAGTTTTCAAAATACTCGAATCGTCTTAGACCTGTACAGCAATTTATATTGGTGACTTAATTTTGAAGTTAGAAAGCTCACAGGATGCTATTATGGTGGACAAAGGTTTCTTGATAGATGATATTTGTCAACAGTTTAAAATAAAGTTGATCAGGCCACCATTTTTGAAAGACAAAAAACAGTTGACTACAGAAGAAGCATTGTTGAATGCCAAAATAGCAGCTGCTAGAGAACATATTGAACGAGTCAATCAGAGAATTAAGATATTCATCTCATGATATAACCTAAGATTTCTCTCAATTTGGCTACAAAACAAATGATGATAGTCACCTACCGGCTCAATAGCAATGAGAATACATACACAGTAACACACTTGTTCACTAAAGAATCCTGAAAAGTCTTTATATTTACACAAATAAACACACAACAAATACAACATAAATATTCCAATGTCAATATTTATAGTTCTACGACTGGCCACATTGGCGCTGCATTCTTATTTTCAGATGCCTATAATGAAACAACAACAGTTGCACAACGCGTTTCCCTGACACTACAGCTTCTTCAGGTGCGAAATTCAAACTAAAATATCTAATACAATGTTTGCAAAGTAAAATTACAAATTTGGGAAATCCATTCTGTGATTCATTTTATGATTTTTCTTCATTATTATTTTGTATATTATATATATATATATATATATATATATATATATATATATATATATATATATATGAGCGGAGGTCCTACAGCCTATGCCGCATCCCGCATTTCGTTCGCCACTTCTTTCTATCATTCCAGTCATCTTCCTCAATAGCTCTATCTCACATGCTATTTGTAATTCCTTCCCTCCACTGTGTTGTTGGTCTTCCTCTCCTTCTTCTGCTTGGTGGTATGTACTCCAAAACTCTCTTCGGCCATCGTGTACCGTCCATCCTCATAACGTGCCCGTACCATAGTAACTGTCTCGTTTCCACTCGTTCTGCCGTTGTAAGAACCCGCTTAGCTCTCCTTCTTATCTCTTCGTTTCTAATATGTTGCAATCTGGAAACTCTACAAGATCTTCTCAAGAAGTCCATCTCTACTGTGTCTATGCTCCTTTTTTCTTTTCCTGGAAATTGCCAGCATTCACATCCATAAGTTAAAATAGGCTCTACATCTGTCGTGTAGATTATCATTTTCGTACGAAGTTTCATCCTGCCTGACCACAGTAAAGAGTTCAACAAGCGAACAGCCCTTTTACCTTCCTGTTTCCTATTTTTAATATCCTTTTTGGTTGTTCCATCTTCGGACATGATACTCCCCAAATATTTGAATTCTCTGCACCTTTTAAGCCCATGCACTTGTGAATCCAGATCTTCCTCCCTCGTGTCTCCTATCCTCAAATATTCCGTCTTACTCACATTCACACTCAACCCCCATCCTTCATACTCCTCTTTCAGCTTTCTGAACATGTAATCTATGTCGTTAATATAAATTTTAAATAAGGTGATTATGCTGCACCCCTGTCTAAGTCCCTTTGTGGTAGCGAACCATTTCCCATCTTTTTCCCCTCTTCTTAACCTTTTCAATGAATGAAGATAGTTTGTTCTTAGAATCCCAGAATGGGTTTTCCAAATTTATAATTGTATCAAATCATGAAAGTGTGAATACACATTTTGCATTGCGGAATACGTACAACCAGCTTCCTTGGAAAGTTTTTAGATAATTTTTTAAATTATTAAAGAATTTTCATTGTTCACTTTATGTAATATATATATATATATATATATATATATATATATATATATATATATATATATATATATATTATATATATTATATATATTATATATATATATATATATATATATATATATATATATATATTATATATATTATATATATATATATATATATATATATATATATATATATATATATATAGTGGTAGTCAGACTAACGTATCCAGTTATTTCATCGTATGTAACCTGGATACTACAATAATAATATAACGTTCATTGAGCTGAAAAGGCAATTAGTAGAGAAAAGCAGAACGATATTTTCCTTTTACGCGCCAAATTAATGATCTTCTAGGTGATTGTATGAGTGTTAAGAATAGAGATCACGAAAATCGTCCATTATATGAGGCTATGCAGTTGAATACATGCATAATTAATAGCTTCAGCATTGAGTGCATGAGGAATAATAAGGGCTGCACAACTGGCAGTCGTCGAACTGAAGGATAACAAATATTTACATAAGCCAACTACAACCTATATCACGAACATGCGAACTATTATTCAGAAAATCTATATTTTATCGAAACCTGGTGTTTTTTAATCCATTTCAGACCTTCTAGACAACGAATTTCGAAATGTATATATATAGGTATATATATATATATATATATATATATATATATATATATATATATATATATATATATATATATATATATATATATATATATATATAATCTCTTGATAATTATTAGCAATAACAGGCTGGTTGAATCTTAAAAAACTCGATTTTATTAAAAAGTTGATGTTTCACTACGACATTCGTAGTTTTTCAAAACTTTTGAAAAAATTGAAATTTCTTTGACATTTATTGATTTAAAAAATTTTGAATAGACAAAGACTACTTGTCTCGCTAAAAAAATTTTCCGAATGTGGTTGTTCTTTGTTATTTATTACGTGCTATTCAGTCTAATATCAACATTCAAAATTGTTATCATTAGATGGCAAGGGAAACCACAGAAACCTTTACCTACGTAATGTTCGAAAATAAAAATAATAGGGTACTATTTATCTAACAACAAAGAAATTAGTCGCAGGAAAATATTAAAAAAGTAGAGCAGAATTATCGGTATAGAACGTTTATATGGAAGCAGCCGTTGACACGTGTTTCGGACTCTTTGGTCCTCATCAGAACGGCGTAGCAAAGCATTGGATTGAAAATTTGGAGATGAAAATAGTACAAGAAATAAAAACCTCTGCTACGGAAGACAAGAGATTAAAAATAGATCACAGGCAACAACAATTCGAATAAATATATATATATATATATATATATAAATTGGATGGACGATGAATCAACTCTGTGGTAGCTCATATTTAAATGAAAAGTAATGAGTAAACACTTGTCTGAAAACCACAAACTGAAAAAACTTTTTTATTCGACATAATTACATTCTTCTCAATGACTTGTTGAAACTAAACCACTCCTCCCAATTAAATAATTTGAAAAACCCATCGATTCAATTTTACCACCTCCAGGTACCGAACCAAAATACGAGTATTTTCAAGTGATGTCTTCGTAATATGTATTCAGTCTTGATAATGATGTAGAAAGCGAAAATAGTTGAATAAAAAAGTTTTTCAGTTTGTGGTTTTTAGACAAGTTTTTGGCTTATTACTTTGCATTTATATATATATATATATATATATATATATATATATATATATATATATATATATATATATATATATATATATATATGTATATGTATATGTATATGTATATGTATATGTATATGTATATGTATATGTATATGTATATATATATATATATATATATATATATATATATATATATATATATATATATATATATATATATATATATATATATATATATATATATATATATATATATATATATATATATATATATATATATATAAGAGAAAAACTATTTGTAGGGACTGCAGCAATGTAAAAGGAAACTCTTCGAGGTTTTTCCAAGCTTTCGGAATCGTTTATTCCATCATCAGGGAGAATCTATCGTGAGGATGTTTACATATATGTTTATAATAGGATATAAGAAACATTGAAAATGATGCTATTTGTTAAATAATTAGAAAAATTGATACATTTTCGAAGTTATTATAATTAAATTTCTGAACGAAATGACAAATCGGTGTCACTCATTTTTTTTATTTTTTTTTATTTTCAAACTCAAGTTTGACATTATTTCGTTACGTTAAATTATTTTGATTTAGTGTTATTTTATATCAAGTGAAAGTAAAAAAGAATAAATTTCACTCAAATGGCTTATATCTGTTTTTTATTGATGGAGTTATTGTCTTGATAAATAAAGGCCATTTCTAAGAAAGATCTTTTTGAAAGATGTGATTCTCTTGCAAGAACAGTAAGTTGTTGAAAGGTAGTTCATCTGGTGGTCACAACCATTGACATGTTTAGCTAAAGCACATCTCTCAGGGTGTAATCTACTAATTCTCTTATGAGAAGTGATTCTGTCTTTTAATAGTCTTTTTGTTTCTTTTTTACTTTCACTTCATATAAAATAACACTAAATCAAATTAATTTAACGTCACGAAATAATGTGAAACTTCAGTTTGAAAATAAAAAAAATAAAAAAAATGAGTGACACCGATTTGTCATTTCTTTCAGAAATTTAATTATAATAACTTCAAAAATGTATCAACTTTTCTAATTATTTAACAAATAGCATCATTTTCAATGTTTCTTATATCCTATTATCAACATATATGTCAACATCCTCACGATAGATTCTCCCTGATGATGGAATAAACGATTCCGAAAGCTTGGAAAAACTTCAAAGAGTTTCCTTTAACATTGCTGCAGTCCCTACAAATATTTTTCCTCTTAACTAGTCAGAGAAAACCCTCTTTTTATATATATATATATATATATATATATATATATATATATATATATATATATATATATATATATATATATATAAATATATATATATATATATATATATATATATATATATATATATAAATATATATATATATATATATATATATATATATATATATATATATATATATAGCGGCTCCCATTGAACCAAATGACCTCAGATTTGGTAACTGAGATTATTTTCGAGGCAGAACTAAACTCGTACATTTCTCCAACTGCTGCCACTTTTTCGTAGATATTTGTGTTTTTATTCATATAGTATTTTTTTTTCCCGGTACATATTGGCACCTCTAGCGGCTCCTGTCAAACCAAATAAAGTGAATTTTGGTATCTGGGGTCGTCGAGGTAGAACTGATCTATCGAAATTTGGGTAAATTTTTCCATCCGCCGCTATTTTACGTAGATATTTCTGATTTTTATCATGGTTTTTGAAATTTTGCTCAACTCCACAACTTCTGCAGATAGAGTTGAAGGGTTGAATGAACGTGGATTGAGTTGATATCGAGATTCATGTTGAATTACGATCCTTTGTTGGTTACAAGTCTTCCAAAATTGCAAATCGCATGAAATAAATTATTTTCTAGTTTTTCTATTGAAGCTTCAGTTCGCAATGCACTTCGTGATTTTTTTTTCAATAAAATTAATTATTTTTTAATTTTTATTTCGATTTGCTATCAAAACGTGGTTCGAATCGTATCTCGATGCCATGCACTTCGCGCAAAAAATATCTTAATGACGAGGCTCTGTTGCTCTCGCGTCTTTTTTCAAGGAGATATACATTTGTTTCTTGGTATCAGTTCGTCAAAATGTTTGTGACTTTTTCAGAAGATATTAGAAACTAAATCCATATCTGAAGCAAATACTTTCATATAGATCAGTATTTTTTATCAATTAAATTTTACAACCGATATTTTGAGTATAAAATAAAGATTTGTCAGTCAAGATTCATTTACTCTTCTTAGAAGTTTTCTTTTTGAATAATATTACTTTTTATATATATAATGCACATCTCTTTCGTAGTGACATGCTTCTTGACATTCCTGACCTACCATTTTTCTCACATTATATTTCTCGAATTCCTTTAAAATAAGTTTTATCGATGGGAGAAATTCGATCGAAAACGCCCATTTTCAATCCGTGTTACCAAGATGGTGCCACTTTAGCATAACTCACACAGTGCCGGATAAGTCACGTAGCAAGAGTAGCAAATGCTACAGGTGCGAATTAGGGTGCCCCGCGCTCCAACACCTGTCTGATAGTAGAAAAAATAAGTTAAGATAAGCGAAAAATATCTTGCATGCCTTAAACGCAAAGCGCTTTGGCTATGCTTCACTCACACCTGAAAATCTAAAACACGATTTCGTCACATTTAGTCGTAGGTATAGGTTGTATAATACCTACTATGAGAAACGTTGGTATCAGAATCTACAGCAATAATTTTAAGTTGTACCACATTTATATAAATTGAGCGCTGGCCGCACAAATTAGGTGTTTGTACTACTTGCACTGCACTACACGCAAGTTTGTATCACTCCAAAACTAACCTATTTTACCAAGTGCTATGTATTCTAACAAATGGCAGTCTCCTAAAAGTAGATTTTTTGAACTTAGGTCTAACCCAACTGACCTTCCGGCGTAGCGCACCATTCTAAAAACTGCATGATCAAGTGATATTATTCTGGTACATTACATCCAAGATGAAGAAACAACCTTAGCAGCTCCTAGGACACACATTGGTCAGTTTGGTGATTTTTTTTGATATTCGAAAACATATAACTTCTGGCTGAAGCTTAAATTTCAGTAAAATATTCACGACGTTGTGTTCCTGAAGAATTGGAGAACCTAACCAAAAACTAAATAAATAACCTTATTTATGAAACTAGAATTTTTTCCTAAAAAATGTTTCTATTGGAGTGAAAAAATTCATTGAAAACTAAATATGAATAACTGAAATGCGGGTCTTCATTTTTAATATACAGTATTAGATTTTCGAGATACTTTATGGTTATTTCGAAATAAAAAAGATAAAAATATCTACAGTAAAATGATATTGCAAAATTTTACTTATACAACGACTAAATATTATGAGAAAAATTTGATTACCATATAAACAGATATAAATTTTCAACAAAAAAAATCAAAAACAAAAAACAAAGATCGACAGTACCTATACATAAAATGATTTGAGAATTTCTTCAATAATTAATCAAATTTCATTACTACTTATTTATTTTCAACTGAAATATGCTCGAGAGTATTCAATTTCATATGAAAGTTGGTTCTTGTGAAATATATCAAAAATATTATAAGTTAGTTTCTCATGATTTTGTTTTGAGCGATTGTTAATTGTGATTTCTTTCATGATAGTTTCTGAAAGTTGAAAGTGCTATACAAACTTCTATAGTAGATTTTATGTGAAAAAGAACAGAATTTTTTTTCAGAGTTATTGAATCACGCAATAAAATCATCAGCATATCAAAATCGATACAAGAACCTCTTGCTCATTTGATGCAGAGCATTCTTTTCTCCCAATTATTTATTAATATTTCATAAGCCAATCGAGCCCGCTAATAGGTCATAATACATTGTTTGTAAAATTTTTCTTAATATCTAACAAATTATACCTATTCCCCATATTTATTGATTGTCATCAAGTATCGGTACACTTAATCTAAATAATTGATTCTTGTTGAAGGTTGTTATCTATAATATATTGTTTCAGAATGATCACTTCTTTTTTCCTATACTAACTGTTTAGGATCCATTATAGGTCAACATTTTCTATTTTTTCTTTAGGTATGTTAAATCTTCCTCAAATAGGAGTAATTGGTTCAAATATGTTTATATATATATATATATATATATATATATATATATATATATATTTATACAGATATATAGATATATATGTATATGTATATATATATATATATAGATATATAGATATATATATATATATATATATATATATATATATATATATATATATATATATGTATATATATATATATATATAAATATATTTATATATATAGATATATATATATATATATATATATATATATATATATATATATATATATATATATATATATATATATATATATATATATATGTATATATATATATATATATATATATATATATATATATATATATATATATATATATATATATATATATATATATATATATATATAAAATATATATATATATATGAGGCCCATCTTAAGAGTTTCGGTGCCCCAAGGCACCGGATTTTCAAGTGCCCCAATATCTTTCTATATTTATTTGAAATGAATAGATGTGACATAATATATTTTTGCATTACCGAAACTAAATAACAATTCAAATAAAATAACGATTATTCTAATGAAAACTATTGAATTTCTAACCTTACTTTTCCACAGTAATTGAAAACAATTTTGGAAATAAATAATACTCGGTTAGATACAAAAATCACTACTATCTTCGAGTTTTTCATTTTTATTTTGAAAATGTGTGCTTATTCAGGCATTTTTGCCATTATCAACTCCCTAGGACTTTGTTTATCTCTTTGTAGTTTACGTTTTTCACTGCCACACTTCTGCTTTTTGAACATTATTGTTGATTTATTTGAAAAGAAGTGAAAAAATTGGATCGGAAATCGCGAATGTAACCAGTCTATGAAATGTAATACTATAGAATCATTAAGTTTTCATTAATATTTCTATGTGCAATACTAAAAGGCTCTTGCACCGTATATTATTAAACTAAGTTTAATGTTAAACCGAGTTTAATTTGACATTTTCTCTTGCACCAAAATATAAACGGCGTTTAAAAGGCTCTTGCACCGTATATTGTTAAACTAAGTTTAATGCTAAACCGAGTTTAATTTGACATTTTCGCTTGCACCAAAATATAAACGGCGTTTAAGACTGCCTAAACCCCGCATAAATTAAACGCTCAATTTTCGGCGTTTAATTTGGAGTTTAAGTAAATTTTGAGGTTATTTGTAAAATAAACAGTTTATTTTTTCCTTGAAAATTTAATTTTTGCCGGCGGAAACTCGCATTTTTGGTAAAAATGTTTTATGAAGAGTTTGATATCTATAACGACAACTTGGACTTTCTAGAATTCCTGGAATATTGATACCTGTAAAAGTAGACACATTTATTTCAAGAATGTAAGATTTTGTTGTTCAATCAACAATAATCATCTTATAGGTATTTTGCCAGTTATTCTCTCTAGGTGGTAAAAAATATGGCCAACAGAACTGAAGGTGTGGATTTATAGTTTATCTATACTAATGAACAATGCACTCATTCAACTCATAAATGCAAATTTACTCGCCATAATTAAAAACACACACAAAAAAAAAATTATTTATATATCACAGGTAGAGTGCCCATTGAACCTATCTAACTTTGTAGGAATGACAGCTTGTCCCCCATCGTTCAGCTACTTTTAGCATTGTAGTATTGCTCTGCTTGTTGGAGTTCATACATCCACAGTTTACCGCTCTAACTGGAAAGTATCAGTGTGGTCCCCTTTTCCTTTCATTATTAACTTCCATTTTATGCATATTTAAAACTAGGTTAGAAAAGAAAACAAGAAAAATAAATTCTGTTTCTTCTTTTTACTTCATGTACATCGCTGTTTCATCCAAATTACTACAAAAACGCAGTTTAGCAATGGGTCGGTTATAATTCTTTGGTGCAACGACCAGAAAAATAAACGTAGTTTAACAATTAAACCAAGTTTAGTTAAACGACGTTTTATAATAAAACGGTGCAAGAGCCTATAAGACACCTACCGACTTGCGCTCTTATGCCGATAGATGTCTTACGATCACATGTACGTACCATAGATATATACTACAGATTATTATTACATTAAGATTTCTATGGTACGTACTCAAACGTCACCGTCATGGGCCTAAGGGGTCATGTATTTCAATGTTTCCTATTAAATTGAAATATTTTTGTGTTATATTAATTTTTTTAAATATTCAGCATGAAAAATTCGCTACCGGGTGCCCCCCTGAAGCCGTATGGCATTATTGTTTAAATATTATTTGGGCCATGTATTATCCACGGCTGGAGCGTACTAGGCGCAATCTGAAGCTTCAATTCTCACACAGTTTTTGCAGCTTTTGAGGCCGTATTTCGCCAACAACTCATCTAATATTGATTTCCAGGTGTTTAATTATTTCTGATTTATCGGAGTAGACAAGTGACTTCATATAATCCAAAAGAAAATAATCTAATGGGGTTAAATCACACGATCTTGGTGGGGCCAATTGTTGACTATTACGTGAAATTTTTCGTTCATCATAACTTTCCTTCAGTGAATCAATTTATTGTAGCGCGCGCTATGTGGCACGTAGCTCCTGTTGGAACCACTTGTCAGTAAGATTAATGCCAGATAATTGAGGAACGAAAAAATTTCTTATCATGTTTCTATACCGTTCACCTTTGACAGTAACACTCTGACCATCATCGTTTTTGATGAAATATGGACCAATGACACAACCAAGCGCACCAAACAAAAATTTTCTGTGGATGTAATGATGTTTCGACAAAAACTTATCTTCACTTTAAATGTGACAATTCTGATTATTTACGTACCGATTCAACCAGAAATGAGCTTCCTCGGTGAACAAAATTTTGTTTGGAAAATCAATATCAATATCAATTTGTGCTTCAGTCCATTGACCGAATTGACGGCGGATACGATGGTCATTTGGCTTTAATTCCTGCAGAAGTTGAATTTCAAAAACACTTGAACCAAGATCTTTTCGTAAAATCTTCCATAAAGTGGATGGACGCACATTTGCTGAGAACGGTGACGAATTGATTGATTTGAGTCTTCTTCAATGCTTTCCTATACGGCGGCTACAGCTTGTTCGGTACGCACTGTCACTACGTGGAGCGAAAACGATCCATAGTTTTTTGAATAAGCCGCTCTGATGGACCATTACGATAGCCATAAAATGGACGAAGTGCACGATAAGTTCGACAAAAAGAACCATCATTTTGATAAAAAATTTCAACAACTTGCAAGCGTTGCTCTGGCGTAAGTCTATCCATAATGAAATGCCAAACCAAACTAAAGAAAAATCAGCTGTTAAATCGGTTGTCAAATAAAGCAGTACTGCCAAGTCAAAGTTGTGAACCTCTAAAAAAAACACCCTTTATATATATATATATATATAGGTATAGAATTTCAAAATACTTTCACTATCAACACTAAATCTTTGTCATATGATATTCAAGGAAAGTTTAAGCTAAACCCTTGGAACAAATTCCATTAAAAGTATGGGAAGAGGACGAAACTTAACCCAAGTTTACCAAGTCTACCTATAGGACATAATTCCTATCAAGAGTATAGAAATTTATTGTCTGAGTTAACTCTTGGGAATGCCTAACTACACTTTCTTCTCAGAGTTTCATGAAGCAGGCTTGTACATCTCTATTATTTCACCGATCCTGAAATTTATGTCATGTATTTTTTACTCATCGAAATCAAACTTAATTTCAGTTTCAAATTGTACAGATCTAAATAAAAGGAATCTATGTATATATATATATATATATATATATATATATATATATATATATATATATATTTCAAGTAAAAAACTCAAATCACTTTCATCTAAGCACAATATCTTACGAAAACATATGACGAATAAAAAATAAATAAAATAAATTAAGATTGTATAAAATTGAATGTGGTAGTTTCATATTTGTAGAACTTTCAGAAGCTTTCAGACGTGAATTGCAAAATATAATACGAGCTTTGTTAATGAAAACCATTCAATCCATGAAATTCACATATTCTGTTCAGACTTAGAAAGATTAAGAAACATAAGAAAATAAGGAATTAGTTCATAGAAAAGCTGACGATTAATAAATATAAACATTCAGGCCTCTTATTGAATAGCCAGAAAGACCATAAATACTATATGCCAAGAGGGCTTGTAGTATGGTAAATTAATCTTTTAAAAATCAAGGAACTATTTGACTATTAGTTCAGTATGGAATTTCCTCCCTCACTAATTATTCATGTACATCACTGTGTTCACCCTTTCTACCTAATTTAATTATATACATTTTTCTTTTTATTGAATATATTCCAGGAATGTGATCATTTTGCAGTAAGCATCTGAAGAAGGTGAAGAAGTCTCACAGAATCGTCATGCCGTATTGTTCATATGTCGATAATACTTATTGTCTATAAGTATTATTGACATGAAAGCGTCATATTCGTCACCTGAAAAATTTCCGACAAATTGAAACCTACTTTTATATATATATATATATATATAAATATATTTATATATATATATATATATATATATATATATATATATATATATATATATATATATATATATATATATATATATATATATATTACATATATATATATATATATATATATATATATATATATATATATATATATATATATATATATATATATATAGTTGATGGAATCCGTCGTTACTACGTGATAATTTAACATGATGAACAGGTACCTGAATAGGCAAGAGGAACACATTTCAAGAAGGGCTAATAGAAGTGGATTTCCCAAATTGGTACAATAAAATCTTCTTATTGTTTGAATACTCTAAATATAGGAGAATATATCAATCTGGTCATTCAGCAAGATATATTTTGCATTATGATTGAGTTAAAAAATTTCTAATGATTCTAAGTAAGTAAGTTTGGTTCCTTTCGGTAATTTGTGCATAATTTGGAGGTTATCTATTTGTGAAAACGGTTGGTGGTTTTCACGGCAATGATTTGAAAACGTCGAATCCGTTTTAATTTTCAAACAAGTTTGTTGGTGTTCTTTGAATTCTGTCTTGAACGATCGACCAGTCTGACCTATACTACTTACTTAGAATCATTAGATAATTATCAAACTCAATCATAATGCAAAAGATATCTTGCTGAACGACCAGATTGCACTGAAAGAAATTTCTGGTAAATTCAACAAAAAAATTGCAATTTCCCACAGTGACTGCAGTGCAGTCTGTTAGATCAACGATTCACTTTCTGCTAAATTCAGTTTGTTAAAGTAACAAGAATTTGTTGAAATTAAAAAACGGGTTCTACTACTATTGCAATTACGAATTGTTGAAGTTGCAACTTTAAATTGCAATTTCAACACTTTTAACTACACAATTTATCATCTCATTCTGTTATTTTAACAAACTGAATAGTATTGGATGTACCACACATGCTGCTGCTACAACAGTATGGCCAGTTGGGAATAACACTTCGATGAGAGTTTAGTCTGCTATTCCAGCAGATTCATATGATTAATTGTATTCATATTCTGATAATTCTGCAGAATGTCTCGCAAATAAAAATATATAAGTCTGTTGAATCTACCAAATTTCATGCTTTTTGTACAAGATGGTTTTTAAAATTCACAGCATCTATTGTCATTGATGCAGGACATTACCGTTAATACAACAAGATATATTTCATTCATAGTATTTATATTGCTTCATACAAATTACTACACACATATATATCTATATATATATATATATATATATATATATATATATAAATATATATATATATATATATATATATATATATATATATATATGTATATATATATGCTTATGTAGTAATGTGAATAGAGCAATAAGAAATGCAATGAAATAAATATATCTCGATGATATTCATAATAAGTCATCACCAGGAATATGAACCAAAGCTAAAGAGCATCTAGCAGCTATGATATTCTTTGTTCTACCAGGACAATAACATAGATATAACCAAACAAATAATACAGATATTCTTTTACTAGTTGAAAGAAATTTTATGTATGACTTAATTTAAAATATTCAAAACTGAGGAAATTAAACTATTTATTGTATCTTCTCGTTCTTAATTCATTTATAAATCATACTAACAATTTTATTATACGATAATACGATGTTTGGAAAATAGGAAATAAAATTATGTATGTGAATGTATAAAATATAATTGATTTATCAAAAAGTAACAAAATGAACATAACACCCCAATATCGCACACGTTTTCAATACAAACTTTTCCAGATATGTCTGAGTAGGTTTTACATATATTCACCTATGTATATATATCCATGTGACATTTTTCTTGATTTTCAAGCAATAACAGGTACTATCGCTTGAAGAAACGAGCTGTTAGAAAATGATTGACGCTTCATTAGGTGTTCTGTTTAAGAAATTAATGGCTATTTTTTCTGAAGTTGCAATACGTAAAGAAGCGTCAAACTTTTTCTAATATATAATTTGTTCAATTAATGAAGCATTTTATTGCTAAAGAAATTTCAAGAAATATTTACAAATATTCCATATTTCATATACATAAATTAATCTGCAGTAATCCATCTTAACAGATGATAATTTTCTAAACTACTAATGTAAAGTTATCACAATTATCACAGGTATATGTTTTCAGGAACGTAATTTAGTAAATAGGTACAAAAAGATAGTTATGATTACTTACTCAAGCATAAATAAAATAACAAAATTTATTATAGTAGGCCTTGCCTTCATAACTTTTATCAAGAATATTCCCAAGTTCTTCTTCGTTTGACTTCACACTCACAACATAAGTATCTTGAATCAAAAGCAGATATTTTTGACGGTCCCTCAATTGCTTCGTTAGCATTAAAATCGATGAAATGGTGCTGTTCGCCTTCAATCCTCAGATTGGATAAAAAGCTGTCTGACTCAGTAGACTCCTTGAAAAAAAAATTCCATTCTGACACGTCATTTTATTCGGAAGGCTAAAATTTTCTTTATGATTATTCAAATCAACTGTTAAGGTTATAATATGATAGCACAACTAATTTTTGAAAGTTTAAAACTCATTTGCAAATAGTACTAGGTATATGAAAAATTTTCAATATGAATAAGGTTCAGTAAAACTAAAATTTTACACTTTACAGTCCTCATCTCGTTGAAGTAGAACTTTAGAACTTTCAGAACATATCGATAATTTACTATGAAATAGTCACGTGTAAACGTAGATCAAATTTGAATTTGAATAAGTATAATTATTGAAAGGGTGTATCAATTCCTCTAAATCCTATTACTATATTAATAATTCAATTGCAAAAACCAATCGAAGTGGCATACCTTTTAAGAATTTGGCTCTAAAGATGTAACTGGAGGAAGAATTTGAAGGATTGATCTCCAATTGTTTTGATTGGCAAGAAATATAGTCGGTCCCCTGCTAATGGAATGTGGTCTTTCAAACCGTCGTTTTGCATCATTACTAATGCTTTTGACGTGACTCCATTATCTGCACGAAAAATACATCAGTAATTTTTGTCTTAATAACAAAATACACATTTGCTGGATAATATTCTGCAATTTGATTACAAGTTTATCAGAACACTTACCTCTGAAAATCTCGACATAGTTTGTCAAACCCCAAGCTTTGAGAAAATCTTCTGTATCTGTATCGGCCATTGTTACGTACTCACTCAACAAGAAACGGACATGAATATTTTATTTAATACAGCCTCCGAGTTATTAGTAAAGGTTGAGAAAAGACGCGAACTGATATGCCCATGCGCTATAATAGCAGCGTGACCGTGAAAATAGCAGATTCGTTCTGTACAATTTACAGAATAGTTGTTGTAGTAACAGAATTCATAATTTGACTGAATATTCAGCACGCTGTACAATACTTATGTTTTGTTAAATCTGCATGATTGTCTGCAATGTTTACCATAAAATGTTGAAAGAGAAGAATGAACTTCTAGGAAATCTGCAGCTCATCCTGCAAGTATTACAGATTCAAATTGTAATTATAGTTAGTTATGTTAGCAGAACTAGTTCCATAAAATCTGCATTATTCAGTTATTTCAGCAGTTGAGATTCGTTATGTCAACAGAATGATCTGTTGGATTTTAGCAGAACTAATCTGTTGAATGTTATTGCTATTCGAGCAGCTGAATTGCTATCGGTGCAGTATTTCCCCTAGCAAAATGAGACTTGAAGATTGGATAAACTGATTTGTTGCATATACCTAATACTTTCGCTGAATTCACAGCAGTTTCGCTATTTCAGCAATAATACCTCCAGCAAATAGAACTGCTAAATATTTTTTTTCCGTGTGACTTGATATATTCTCCTATATTTAGTGTATTCAAACAATAATGTGTATTTTTTCTAAGAACATTGTATTGTACCAGTTTGGAAAATCCACTCCTATTAGCCCTTCTTGAATTGTGTTCCTCTTTTCTATTTAGGTATCTGCAATAATTCTTTCCCACCCGTAAGCGCAAATCTATAATTCTGTATTCAGTTCTTAACTCAATCTGCCCGATGATGACCGATGGTGACCGAAATTGCAATCGCAGTGTTATATTTTTCAAAGTATTTTTGTGATAATAAACGTAGTAAATTCAAGTTTTGTTTTTGTTCATATATATATATATATATATATATATATATATATATATATATATATATATATATATATATATATATATACATCAATATGGGTACCCGAAATAGCTGGTCCAATTAAACTTTTTTTCTAGTTAGCTGATTGAATTCACAATAACTGAAGTTGAATGTTTCAATAACCCGAACGAAATAGTACTGAAAACTCACCTGCAAGGGTCCCAAACGACGATGCCCAAACCAGGACAGTCGATCTCGTTGACAATTTCACATTCCCTCTTATCGCAAACGCATGCAGGAGTAGACAAACCTCCGCAGAAAGCTATCACGGCGGCAAACAGAAACACGAGCATGCTTTTCATTGTTCGGCCGATCGGTTCACATCACTCGACAATCGTTTTTACATCATCTCGCGATAAATACGAATCGGAGTCAAGTTTCAGCTTGTTGAACCTGAAAAAAAAATTCATCTTGTGTTACTATAGTAAAGTGAGAAGAATCATTAGACTAAAGCTATTTCCAGGGCCGGATTAACCATTAGGCAGAGTAGGCAACTGCCTAGGGGCCCCGCATCGACTAGGGGCCCGTGCTCGCACAAAGAAAAAAGAATGTCATCGAATGAAAATTTTATTTGAAAATTTGTATGAAATTCCTCAACAATATTATTGCACTCTTTCGATGCATGTTGTCAATTGATGAAATACTTCATAGATACAGAACCTTCTACTATCGAGTAGTAGAACTAATAAACTGTCTTCGTTCAACAATGTCTCAGAACCGTTTGAATTCATTGTCGATAATGGCCATTGAAAATAATGTATAAGAAGGGGTCAACTTCCAAGATGTTTTAAACGATTTCGTTTCTAAAAAAGTTAGGAAAGTTAATATTTACACTTACTGTACTGTACAAAACCAATAAATATCTTGGAAGTTGACTTATTCCAATTCGTACTTCACAAGACTGTTTTCTTTCGTTTATTGTATTTTATTGCGTTTAACAAGATTAAATTGAAAATAGCCGCATCCCGTCTCATTTCCCTTTCCTAACCCATCATACAACCTTTCCTAAACCATCATTCATCACTTATCTATAACCATTTCAATAAAGCTAACGAGTCAGGTAAGGTGATGCTGCAGCATCAAGTCAAAGTAACCATGTTGTTGCAATATCACATAAGACTTTGAAGTAACAGGATACCTGAGGTAGGTCGATCCCAGGATAATGATAATTTTTCATGGATTTTCTGTTATTGTTAGATCGGGATTGCCGTCTATAGGTGGACGAAAGTGGGTGCGCTTGGTCGATAGGTCAGAGAGGTCGACCCTTGAGTCCAAAAACCCACTGTAAATGGTACTTTAAAGGACAATGATGAGCATTCTGTCAGAACACAACCCAGAGGAACACTTAGCCATATAGGCCATATATTACCCGTTATGAGTATGCGCATCTAAAATGGCACAATCTCAGTCAAATTTTTCGCAAATATAAAACGTCTAGCGTTTACCCACGGCTCCGCTCGCGTTGATATCCTTAAATAACTGTCGAAGATGATTAAAAAGTGAATAAAATAATATGAGAACTTCTTATTGCATGACTAGGATTATGAGTATTTAAAATTCCTAAAATTCAACTTTAGTTTTAGGAAAAAATTGAAATATGCGTTAATGAAATATATCTCAGTACTAAAAATATAAAATTTAAATTCCTAACATTTTATAAAGTTTAAAGTATTAACGTTTAATAAATTCATTCCTCTTTAGAAGAGCTCAAAACAGATTATTCTAGGATGCTACTGCATACTATATTATATGTTCTTCCGTTCGGTGCAAATATGTGAAGATTTTGGGCATTGGACAAGTGAATAGGATACGTATAGTTTGCCATGGGAAAAACATGGCTTCCCAATTATTTTTTGAATAGTGAGCTGACCGCCGGTATTTATTTATTGGAACGCCATATAGCGTTGAATGTCATTCAAATGTAACGCCTGATGGCGTCATCCTACAATTATTTTTTTGGTTACTAAATTCTTCTTAGATCATGTTTAATCGACATTAGACTAATATTCCAGAAGAAAAGGAATCAAGTGGGACACAATATGTCGAGGAATTGACATATTTCCTATTGTTCCCCAATACAAATCGCTATTATATGGATGACAACCCATCGTATTGGGGAAAAATAACAAATATGTCCATTCAGTCAGGGTCGAGTATGCTGCACTGAAGTGACCTAATTTATTTATTTATTTTCATTTTATTTATTTTACATATACTGTTCTGCAGGATGTACCTATTCCCCCCAAATATAGGAGAACTAGGTTTTTGATTTTAATTGTAAATTAAGTAAAACCAGGGTTGAAGAAGGTTGCGAAACCTCATAACTTCCCAAAATTAAATGATTTTGCTAGAAAACAAAAATGTACTCCCTCTCCAGAAATATCAATAAAAGTATTTTGATTGATTGGATACATCCTAATAACAAAACAGGGGAAAAAAGAACAGAAAGAAATAAAAAATTACCAACAAAAATTTAAAAAAACAAAAGAATTAGTAGTTAGGTTAGTAGTAGATGTGACTTGACGTTTTCTATAATTCACTGTTCAGATGTGCTGTGGATGCAGATTTTGCGCCTCACAATTCATATAACCCGCTTCAATTTCAATTATTAAAGAATTTCCCTTGTTCACTTTATTTGTATGTATTTCAAAATCTATATCTTATATAGTGGTTGCTTGATATCTATATGGAAGTAACAACATAAAACTGTATGGAAGCCTTCTGAAATAAGTTCTTAATCTCTATATGGCGATGAGCATATACCTACACACAATCAAGACTTTGATTTATATGTTTAATGGCTTATAGGCGCTTTACATGTTGGCAATAAATTGCTGCACTTTACCTGTATATACTCAATCGATATTACTCCATATCAGTCTCAACGGTTCATTCTGCGCAATATTAGTTCTTGTAGAAACAGACACGGCATGTCATCAATCAATGAAATGAGCAGATCGCTGCTTCCATCTTATATAGCCAATGCTCCCTCAAGCAAACATCGCAATTTGCAGTCGCTATTATTGAAAGCCATTGAGAAGTTAATGTTTCAACAGTTTGCCGAGATGTCAATGCTTAACACATTAACTCGATCATGATTGTTATCGTTAACGCAGATATATCACTAGTATATCGGGCAATGATTGAATTATGAATTCAAGATAGAGGCATATGCTATTGGCGTTCGAAATTAAGATCATAGCGCCGGAACGGCTAATATCGGTACTAGAGCATGGGCCATTAGCTGTTTGTTTACATTGATTGTTAATGGTATTTACGCTCATTTCATTTTGAGTTTTCAAACGTTTAGCTCTGTTCAACAGTAGATAACCTACCTACATCAAGTTGAAGTTTACACTTAGTTCTTATCATTGAACATGAAAATCAATAATAAAATAAAGTAGAGGACGAATAAATTAATTGGTTGAAGGAACTATGTATACCTCATGAAAAGGCTGTATGATAGAACACTTATTTATTTTTTTTAAAAAACTTTCAAAAGTTTCAAGAAAACATCTCTGACATGTCTACTTTCATTACGAACTGAAGAATTTTTGAGTATAATGGACAAAACTAAGTACTTACCAGCTAAACTGAAAGAAACAACATGAAATAAAAGAAGAATTAACATGAATACTCCGTTTGAACGTAATGAGTTATTATATTTTTTTAATTTTCCTGACGTATAACAGCTCTCCTAAAAGTACGGTGGACTTCTGAGAGTCTGGTTTTTTTGATAGAATCTCTGTTTTCCTGATTATATAATTGAATATTTCAGTTTTTACCTAGCTATAGAGTCAATATTTATTTCATATTATTGATGTTATGATAAACTGTTATTTTGGTTGTGCAAATAAACATTATTTGATATTATTATTTTAATAGTATCTGTGGTTGTTACATGAAAGAAAATACAATTATCTAGACTCTCTGGATGATGGCTCAGGTTCAGATTCCGATAAAAGTGGAAGATTTTTCGTTGGAATAGCATTGGACTTCAAAAACTCTACGTTTTCGGTTAGCTGAAAATTGCACATCATTAGTTGGTATAATTCTATATGGAAAAATCCACAAACTTACTGCAGGGAAAATAATTATTCTCAGTAAACTGTAAAGAACAACTCTTATGTTCAGACATTTTTTTCAATCTTCAAGTTATGAATCCACGCCTTTCTTCTGTCCATCATTTCCTTGTTTCCCAACTTTGTTTGGAATGCAACTTTGAATTGTCCAAGATGAACAATAGGATACACAACAATAGTAATTCATCTCTTTTGAACGTTTGTAAACGATCCAAAATACAATTAAAACTCAATAACGTCTCATATAAAATACACGTAGACAGATGTAAACAAAGCAATCTATGGCCCATGCTCTAGTAATATTCGACACCGGTAGGGGGCGTATCGCTTATTATGTTTTACCAATTGGGATCTGACATGTCAGCTGTTGAACTCTGGCGGCCAGATGGATGAAGTTTTTATTTCCAACGTCAACATATGCAATTGCATGACAAGTTTTTGATTTATTACAAATGAGGTCGCAGAAAGCGAACAATGGAAAGTTTCAATTTTGCAAAACGTAGAATCAGCAAGTCTAGAGAGTGTTGTGGCGTGTGAATTGTAATTTTAAAGCATATACAAATGCAAGTATTAGCTCTCATCGGTTTCCGAAGTCAAACAAATATTTTGTATTGAGAAAGAATCATTTTGGAGAAAAGGAAAAGATTGATTTATTGAATGTATGGAAAATCAATTTGAAAAAGAATCACACAACTCTGATAATGACGGTGTGTTTTTTGTATTTTACAAAAGAGAATTACATTTTCCAGGTGATCAAGTCCTATGATTGAAATTTAGATTTGTTCCCTTCATCAATGAAAACTCCATATGCTGCAGCCAAAACATTCAAAATTGTTGGATCTGTGTTGCCTGGAAATTTATTGGTATTATTAGAAGAAATTTTCACAGTGATATGTGGTACGATAAATATGTCTTTTTCGATCTTGGAAGATGAAAAGTTCATGGAAGAATAAGTGAGATGATGGAGTAACAAATCTATATATAAATAATACTTATTAGATTGAAGTTAGTTATAATACTAATACACACGGAATGAAAAAGATTTTCTTTGTATATTCATTAGATATTAATACATCTTGAGATGCATTATGGTTGATGGTGTTGTATTATGAAAACCACATTTGATTATATGAAACATTATGATTTCTCATTGAATCCATGTATACCTACTACTAAATAAATGTTTTTCGTGAAATTTTGAATATATTTTGCCCAAAGTTCTTTCAGAAATAATCAAATATAGAGTTGGATATAGTATCGTCAATAAAATGTTTCGAAATATAATTGCCTATCATATCTGGCCGATTATAAACTTTCTACATAAAAAAGTTCGAGTTAATATTTCTACACCACTTAAACAAATACAGTTGGTTCAGACTAAGTGTTTTACAAATCAAATCAAATCAAAAAAGATGAACAAAGAGCAGTAAAGTTGGCGATACCAGGCCTCGAATTCTCTTAATTTTTCCCACATTGTATTATGAATTTGGACCTTTCCAGCCTATCACCTTCTTGGTATTTTCGCTGGAGTAAATTTTCATCTACATAAAGCTTCACACTTTCACTCGAAACTAACATTGTTATAGGAAAAACTTTCAAATCTCTTATATAACTCGTGAAGGAAGTTGGTTTTGAGACGCCATGTTTTGACGTTATCACCTAAGCTCCGCCTTTATGTCAGATCCCAATAAAAGGCGCAAGTTTCGAAAAGAACGAATCAAAATAAGTCCACTTGGACAGCAGTAGTTCATTTTTGTTTTTTACATTATGTCAACATAAACTCGTAGAATAGTATAGTTTTGTTTTTAATTGACATATATGAAGAAAACTATTATCTCTGTTTGTGTGGCAGAACAATATAGCTCCAACTAATATTCCACAGTCTATGTTTCGGAGGAAGAATAGGACAGCTTCCTAGAGCCATCCCTTTATTGTGCCAAACATAGTTCACTGTCTGGGCGCTACAAGCGCTCGAGTGCTAAATGTTTTTTGTCATAAAGCAAACATGTAACCTACTATACTATTTTCAAAATGTATGATTGTTTTTGTAACTATGGTCTCTTTTTTTTACCTAAAAAACCAATGTAAACACATGTATTTAGAGCAGAAACAAAAAACTCTAATACATAAACCGTACATTAAATGACGAATAATTTGTTCTTTAAAAATTTCATCGAATCCGGTTTTTAAGTGACAAAGACTAAAATAATGCGAAATATAAAAATAAAATCTTCAAAGATGAATTTATGAAACGTTTCTTAAAAGTTTTGAAAAATGGAGCTGAACTCTTCTTGCATCGAAGTCTTCGTGAAGACTTTTCACATGCTTCCGCTAGGTTGCAGCACCGAACAAATGAGATAGGAAGATATTCCATATTTCCCTACGCCCCTCTATACATATATATATATATATATATATATATATATATATATATATATATATATATATATAGTATATATATATATATATATATATATATACACATATATATATATATATATATATATATATATATATATATATATATATATATATATATATATATATATACATATATATATATATATATATAGATATATATATATATATATCTATATATATATATATATATATATATATATATATATATATATAGTATATATATATATATACTTTTTGATAATTATTAGCAATAACAGGCTTGGTGAATCTCAAAAAACTCGATTTCTCGACTTTTTCCATGAAAAAAGTTTTGATAAATCCACGAATGTCGTGACGATTCACGAAGCCTGCTATTGCTAATAATTATCAAAATTTAAAAATAGTTCACAGGCAACAACAATTCAAATATATATATATATATATATATATATATATATATATATATATATATATATATATATATATATATATATATATATATATATATATATATATATATATTTATGTATATAGCAGACATTACAAGAACGTCAAAAATCATGATCCCCCGCGCCCCACTGTTGACTTTCGATACTGTGCAATGGTCTATTAATCTCTGGGTAAATACGACTAACAAAATAATTAACCAGTTTTAGTATTAGACCTTGGAATATATTTAAAGGGGTGTATTTTCCCAAGTTCATTTTCAAACCATAATGGTCTTGATACATTGTTAAATATAATTCTTTTCATGGCATCGGATTCACAATAGCCAAGGCCTACATCATTTTTGCTTTGTATAGGAGACAAAAAAGGGCTTATTATACCAAATCATTATTTTCTTTATGATTAATGATTATAGTTAGTATCGATGGATTTCAGAAATCAACTGATAATGTTTCCATGAGTTATTATGTCACAAATATTACATGTTTTTTTTTATTATTAAAATCATAATTTTTGTTGTTTACTTCATGTTTTCCTCAGTTAGAATCAATTTCATAATCTCGATACACTGATTTATAGAGTGACCCACTTGAAATAAATAATTCATCATGATTATGTTGACTCCAACTTACTCGTTCTACACAAACTAAATACTTCTGAGGAGCTGATTTTCAATTTGAACTGCAACTTTGGATATAAATTTCTCAGAAGACAATAATCTGTATCAGAATTTTCTTGAAAAATTCAGTAGAAGTGTTTCTTTTCAATTTTTGAAATTTTTATATTATTCTAAAAGAGTTACATCTATTTTCGAATTTGTTTCCTCAAAATGGCAGTACCAGGTCTCCAGAAGTGGTACCTCTCGACTTATTTCTATAGGGTCACTTCAAATCCGTTACATTCAAAACTCAACAACACGCAATAGAAGAACTATAACAAAGGATTGTGCAAGAATGTAGGACTATTTCAATAGATACCTTCTAAAAGATCAGCGAACAGTTTGAATATCGGCTGTACTTGTGCTTACAAAACAATTGAGACCAATTTGAACTATTCATAAAGTAATTAGTTAAGTTAGTATATCACTAATTTCATTCATCATAATAAATTATAATCCAAAAATTTGTGAAGTACTCAAAAAAATTGAAAATAGATAAAGCTTATCTGTTGTTACAAAAAAAGCAGAATAAATGAGGGTTGATATTTGAAAATTTAGGGGTAGTTGCCCTGATAGTGAAGGGGTTGAATCTAATATATCAACAAATATCTCGAAAGTTGCCAGTCTTGACATGTATATCGACAAAGTGTCATCAGTTTTTCGTGGGGTTTGAAAATTCGCTCAACTCGACAGGTTCTGAAAATTTTGTTACAGGGTTGAAATTTGGTACGTAGTTTGAGTTAAAGTTGAAATACGATTTTTTGTGAGATTCAATTTTTTTCTCAACCTCACTGTACTTCGGGAGGCTAATCCTTTCGAGTTGTCTCTCGACCTGCTTCGCTATCACTACGAGATGAACTGCGGGAATTTTTTTTTTCAATAAAATAAATTATTTTCTGATTTTTATTTATGTTTGCTATTGAAGCGTGGTTTTTCGAACCATAAAAATCCATAGAATTGTATCTCGATGCGATGTACTTGCGTTTCAGCAGGTTTTCACTTTGAAAACCTGCTTATTAAAATGGGTGAGATTAGCAAAATTGAACCTAGGACCTAGACAGTTTTAGTTTCGCCTGTTACAGCATTATCAAGACTGAATACATGTATTCAGTTTCATGACTTTTTATGATGCTTGGCGCCAAAAACTCTATTTCTTTTATCTTTATATATATATATATATATCTATATATATTTATATTTCTATATATATATATATATATATATATATATATATATATATATATATATATATATATATATATATATATATATATATATATATATATATAATATATATATATATATATATATACATATATATATATATATATATAAATACTGTGGCGAAGATAGATTTTTGCGATAGGGGGGGGGGGGTTATGACTTTGTGTCAAATTCCAGTTTTTTTTTTTGATGAAAATAATCTTTCATGTAGTACAGAATAAGAAAAAAATTTTAGAGGCTAAGAGCCCTTTCAGACTAGGATACTGTATCCGAGATACTGTATGCGAGATACAGAATTTAGGCCAGATACAGTCAAGATACTTTTGTTAGAATATAGTTTTGTAAATAAATTTTATCAGTACAATATCAGTGCTGTACGGTGCTTTTTATGAAATGGACATTGAAGAGTGCGCTATGCTGTGGTATATTATATTTCTGGGCCCTAACTACAGTGTACCATGTATAATTTATTTCCGTAACTTACAATTTACTTGATAGTTTGCGAACAGTTACTAGATAGTAGTTCACTGATTAATACAAATTAAACATCAATTCGCTTATCTAAAGGGTTTTCACTGCAATCCGTAAAAACTTAAAAGCAATATAAATTAACGAATAAACTCATTATTCATCGCTAATAAACAATATTATTGAAATATTTCATTTAATTTTTGTTATCCATCTTGAGATGATTATTGTAAAAATCAATAAGCTTTCGACAAATAATCGTCTTGTTTGGAGAATTTTTAATAATATAATAATTTGATTTATTTAGCTAATGAATTTATGCATTCCTTTTTGAATGCACTGCATAATTACTTTTATAAATATACCTACCATATTCATTTTTGTTGAACAATTGTCATTTCTTCAAAGTTCACACATCTGTTTGGTAATTTCCACCCAACATTTTTGTTTTATATTTCTGTCGAAATGATTTTCATTACTTGTATCCCATATACAAGAATTCAGTTCTACCAAACTTATAAATTTCTCGTTATCAAAAACTTTATTCTCCATGGTACAATCGAAAAACCGTTCTATTCCACTTCACTTCTACTAATAAATAATAAAAATATTGTACACCTATGCTATTGTGCTTTTTGAATCGCAAAAGTATGCAAGTCTGAACAGGTCCATAAGTCACAATGATAATTCAGTATCCCGGATTCGGATACTGTCGCCGGCGGCTGAATGAGCGAGATTCAGAAATTTAGTATCGCGATACGGTATGCTGTGCTGAATGCAGTTTGAAAACGTACATATAAACGCATGTATTTTCTGTATCTGGGATACGCGTATCTCGGATACAGTATCCAAGTCTGAAAGGGCTCTTAAGATCGCCTTGATGAATTAAATATTACTTTCAACTAACGGAAATAGCAGGTGTGGCAGTAAAAAAATTTTTGATAAAACTTGTCAGCTTTGATGAATTTATTAGCTGCTTTGTTAACTTCGTATAAATCATGCTTGAAAAACACCGAAAATCTTTTTAATATATTTAGTCTAGTCAAGGGAGGTCTCGGTAGCCCAGCGGTGAGGTGTATCGCTTGTAAACAGAGGATTGTGGGTTCGGGTCCCACCTTGCTCTTGAGTGTAGTGTATGTCCGGAATTTATTGGTTCAAAAATTAATCTGTTGGGTGATGACTAAGATTCAAGCCCATTGACCGTTCGGAAACGGCGTTAGGTCCCTGGAGTTCATAAAAAATAGTCTAGTCAACAAGTGCTTTTTTGTTCAGCTTTTTTCAGCAGTTTCGGAAAAATAAAAGCAAATTGTTATTTGATTTGTAGCATGTAGATGGTTTTTGAGAAAATTAAAAATTCGCAAGCGAAAATTGTGAGTTATAAACAATATACCTACTGAAAAAAGGGGATTGGTTTTTTTGCCAATATGTCAAAAAATAATTGAGATTTTTGGAATCTGAAGAAAGATTCAAAATTAAGAAGAAATTTCCTAGAAAAAAAATCAACGTCCGGAACTGTATAATCAATATTCATAATTTTCTCAGAGAGGTGAAAATACGGCTGAAAAGGGGTAACTTCGTTTGGGCCACATTTAGGACACTTCACGCCCATTTAGGACACTTCAACAATAAACATTATTTAACCATATGAAATATAAAAAGTTACTGAATCGGTGAGTGAACAATAATCCGGCGATAATAGAAATTTTTCTATTAGTTATGCAATAGTTAATCAACAATTTTTTGTTGCTGGAACATGAAAATTGTGATAACTGTTCAAGTATAGATCTGAGATTTTTTTCATTCTTGAAGCTATTAAAGTAAATCCCTGTTAAAAAAATGAAAAATTTCAATTTTTCAGTTTTTATTAACAATTTACGTAGTTTTGCAAAATCAAAATGAAATTTTTTTATGAATTGGTCCGTTTTTTATTATTGGAAGCTAAATGGAAATGATTGTTTTCAATGCTTATCTCCTGTTGTTTAAAATATTGTTATAAATAAATGCGTTGTTTATAAGAGAATAAGGAAAAAAAAGTTATGATTAGAGTGTTTAATTTTGCAACTAAGTAAATTGATAGTAAAAAACTAAAAAAATCGAATTTTTTAACGGCGATCTAATCTAAGGTCTTTCGAAACTAGTTTCAAGAAAGGAAAAAAATATCAGATTTATAGTTTAACAGTTAACACACTTGCAATGTTCTGTTCAAGCAGCAAAAAACTATTGCATAACTAATGCGCGAAAAAAAGCGATAAAAATTTGTTGTCGCTGGATTATTGTTCATTTACCTATCCAGTAAGAACCTGAAATTTTTCATTCCTTAATTTCCATATTTATTATAGTTTAATAATGTTCATTTGTTGAAGTATCCCAAATGGGCGTGCTTTTCGCAAGCCAGATTACCTGTTTTCGGCCGTATTTTCATCCCTCTGAGAAAATTATAAATATTTATCCTACAGTTCCGGGAGTTGAACATTTCTTATAGGAAATTATAGTATATTAGATATCAAAATATCTATTAGTTTTTGAGATATTTGAAAAAACAAATTATTTTCTTTTTCTATCAGTAAATTGTTTATCACTTTTACAATTTTCCCGAACGGAACTAAATTTTTTTCAAAAACTATCTATATGTCATTTGCTCATATTCTTCCGAGAATGATGAAAAAGGTTGAACACAAAAGCACTTGTAAACTAGACTGTATTCTCATGATTAGTAAATCTTTCTCCAAGATTCATGATGTAGAAGTCCACTAACTCGACAATTTTTATTAACTTCAAAATATTATGGAGTAATTAAATTGACGATCAAATCCAAATTTTAGTCCCATTTTTCAAAGATCTCATAGTTCGATACCTACTCTACATGTTCCATTAGAGCCATTTGAACTTTTTAAACACTTTTTTTTTAATTTAATTAAACTTACTAATTCAACATTGAATAAAATATGCTCAAAAGTTACTAGTTACTTTATAATATAATGTTAATATTATGTCCATTCCTGATTGGTCGGCCTGTTCGGAGCGCGGAAATTATACAATACTCAATTGCACAGCCGTCACAAAAACATATCTAGGTGATGTTTTTATAATTGCACATACATAATAGCCGAAGGGGTGCTAGTGCTTAGTAAATTTTATGTAAAGGTACTTAAATACGTACATAGATACGAAGACTTTTATTCAGTTTTACTATAATTATCGTAGACTCATAGGGGGGATTGATCCCCTTGATCCCCCCCTATTTACGCCACTGTATATATATATAGTATATATATTATATATATATATATATATATATATATATATATATATATATATATATATATATATATATAATATATAATATATAATATATATATACCTATATATTATATTCGTATGTATGTGCTTATGTATTTTAGCGTTGTTTACACGATAACGGGCGCAATTTTGAAGCAATAGGGTTGCAAGTTTGTAAATAGGTAGTTTCGTATGATATCTTGGATGACATTGTTTTTGGTTCGAATTGGTTGGGGGGTTGACCCCCTGGGGGGTGGGGAATAAATCTTGTTTACAAGACAGAAAGCGCAACTTTGTAGCAATAGGGTTGAAAGTTTGTATCTAGGTAGTTTTGTATGATACCTTGAATGGAATTGTTTTTGGTTCGAATTGGTTGAGAAATTGCACCTTGGGGGGGAAATAAATCTTGTTTACACGACAGAAAACGCAATTTTGTAGCAATAGGGTTGAAAATTTGTATCTAGGTAGTTTTGATGGTATCTCGAATGGGATTGGTTTTGGTTCGAATTGGTTGGGGGGTTGACCCCCTGGGGGAAGAAATAAATCTTGTTCACATGATAAAGGGCGTAATTTTGGAGCAATAGGATTGAAAGTTTGTGAGTAGGTAGTTTCGTATGATATATTGAATGGGATATAGGTTTTAATGCGAATTGGTTGAGGGGTTGACCTCCCAGGGAAATAAATCTTGTTTACACGATAGAACGCGCAATGTTGGTACCATAGGGTTGAAACTTTGTAGGTAGGTAGCTTCGTACGATATCTTCGATGCTATTTATTTCTATATGAATTGGTTGGAGGGTTGACCCCCCGGACAAGGAAATAAATCTTGTTTACACGATAAAGGGCGCAATTTTATAGAAATAGGGTTGAAAATTTGTAAGTACATAGTTTCGTATGATATCTTGGATGTGATTAGTTTTGGTACGAATTGGTTGGGGGGTTGATCCCCCAGGGAGGAAATAAATATTGTTTACACATTAGGGGGCGCATTTTTTTTTGAATTGAGAAAAAAAATCATAATTTAATAAATGTATTTTTTCAACTGGATACGTTATGAAAACCTGCTCTTCTAATGCAACTCGATAGAGTTTTTTTAAATAAAATCGTATAATCGCACAATATATTTGAATATAACTTGAAACTCAAACATTATTTAAAAATACCTAAATATTAAATAGGTATATAGTGACCTATATAAACGACCTACAAATTTTAACCTTCATCTAATTTCCCTATCGATGTATAAATTCTCCAAAAATTCATGGGAATAATTGTTGTAACATCAAGACTATTAGCAACTGAGAAGAATTCTATTTCAACTTCTATTCTCACATCGATTTTGTCTACTTGGAAGAGCTTGACCGTTCGAAACAGGCCAAATATTTGTTAGTATCTAACGGAGAGAATTCCCGAATTCATTAGTCCGATTAATGTAGCAACTCGCGTTTCGGTGAGTTCAATACCACTATTGGCCAATTACAGACGCTGGCATCGAATTGTACGTCGTTAGAACCTCATCTAAAAGCCGTATAAATTCGGTCCGAAGCATCGAACGTGTTTCCTGAAGGAAAGTGAGGTTTCCATTTCCTCAGATGAAAAATCTACCCGAGCGAGGCAATACGGAGGAAACGACTTTTTCGATTTCGAAAGCTTTGATTTTATTCCTATATTGCCGAGTGTTTATTCCGAAATTACTACGTTTTTTTAAACACTGTGTCGTTGGATTTTTTAATGGAACTTCAAAGAAATCTTCACAGTTTATTCGTTTTTTCGAATTCATTCTAAACGCCAGGGGTCCTCAAACTTTCAATTTTCGCGTTTCTCTTTTTCACATTTGATAAAACTGCATAATATAAAATAAACGAGAGTAAACTAAGATGCAAACAATTGTTTATTTCAGTCTAAAAAACTGAATGATTTCAATTCAGTTCCTTAACAAATACTTTTTCACGAAAGAAAATATGAAATTGGGCTTGAAACTTGTAATAAATTCGTTTAAGAGTACAGTGGCGTATAGATCTCTAAAAGGTCGTATTTTCCCCTCATTTTTTTGATAAAATTGGATACAATGCGATAGTTTATTGAAATATTCCAGAAGAGATTGGAGGGACTGCGAGAGGTGATAAAAGGAGCCATATATATAGCATACCTAATAGGACTAAAACTTAATGTCAGTAAATGTAAAGTTCTATCGTTTTCTCGTAGATTGACTCACCACGGCTATACATTGGATGGTCAGATTCTAGATAGATGCGTAGAGTTCAAAAACCTAGGGGTTGTTTTTGACTATAAGCTGTCCTTTTCAGAACACATAAGTCTTATCACGGCATCTGCAACTAGAACGCTGGGTTATTTTGTCAGAAACTGGAACAACCCTTGGCACGATGAAAACGTTATACTATTCTTTTATTCGTAGTAAGCTAGAATATGCCTCTGTAATCTGGTCTCCTCTGTACAATAATAATGTGGTAGACTTGGAGCCTGTTCAGAGAAAGTGTTTGAAATATATGTATTTCAGATGTTATGGGCAGTACCCTTCGAGAAGCTTCGACCACTCTGTCCTCACCATAAGTCTTGGAACTGATGTGTTGCAGTTGAGACGTGAGTGTTTTGCTCTAACGTTTCTGTACAAAATTCTGCACAATAAAATTAACTCGGAGGCCTCGGTAGACCAGCGGTAAGGTGAACCGCCTTATACCGTTTGTACACCGAGGATTGTGGGTTCGAGTCCCACCTCGCTCTTGGATGTTGTGTATGTCCGGAATTTAGTGGTTATACATTATTAAAAATTGTTGGGTAATGTACATAGTTTACAAGCCCATTGGCCGTTCGGAACCGTCGTTAAACTGTAGGTCCCTTGAGTTAACAAAAAAAAAAATTGACTCAACATTTCTTCTTAGTAAGATAAAAATCTGCCTGGTCTGAGACGGAGTAATACTTTTTATGTTGATTATTAGTCTAGTCAACAAGTTCAAAAACGTGTTAATTCTTGGTAAAGCTCCTAAAAATATGAGCGATAGCTCATTCGATTCGGAATGACGTCTAGAAAAATGTATCTCGAGGATTTATTAGCACATAAACAATTGCAATTGTTATTAACAAATTAAGATGAACAAAATATGGCATTTTGTTTTTCGTTAATAACTCATAAGCTATTGATATTTAAGAAATTTTGAAAAAGGATCCTCAAAGATGAGGAAATTTCCAATAAAAAAGTGTGGACTCCCAGAACTCTACCTATATTATTTATAATTTTAATTTAATGCCGAAAATAGGGCTCCGCGCGGCCGTTGAACTATGGACGCTTTGCCGCTAAAGCGAGGGCACCACATAAAATAATTTTGTTATAGTAACAAATGTTAATTTAAAAATTTGAATAAATTATGGTATCATCCAGATACTTGAACGAAGAAATACATGTTGGAAAAAAATTTTTAAGTGAATTTTTCAAAAAGTTATACTATTGTTTATTAACAATTTTTTTTCCAATCTCCCTTTTCATGAATAACGACATAAAAGTTTGAATGATTGCCCTAAAAATTTTTGGCACCGTGGAGCCCTTGCAATGTATATACTTAACAAGATCGTGCGATAAAATTTTCTTAAAGTTTATTATTTTGTTTATAATGATTTTTTTAAGTTAACAAAAAATGAAATTTTCTGGAAATGTTGTTAAAAAAATTTTATTCAACAAATAATATATTATTTCCGTTTCTGTATCCAAAAATAGGATCGAATGACTCTCGAAAAAATTTTTTTAAATAATTTTTTAAGATATTATTTATAAACAAATAGACAAGTTTGACATTTTTTGAGAATTTTTTTTCACCATTTCATTGACTTGGCTAAATAATGATTTAAACAACAAAAAAAATTTTCATGAAATTTTTTTTTATTGTTTATAACAAATTTTTTATATTTCGATTGTTTAAATAATTATTGAAGAAACTGTTTTCTCTTTAAAAATCAAAGTTGGCATTCATTCATAGGTTAACAAAAAAAATTTATTTTTTTATCAATAATTCCATTGTTTATTAAATTAACAATTTGATATAAACAAATTCTATAAACCGTTATATTTTTTTTCTTAAGCTAAAAAAAATTATAAAGACAGTCATACATATGAAAGTACAAAAAAATATTTTTTCTATTTTTTAAAATACTTTTAAATATTACACGACGTCGAAGTTGCACCGGTCATTCGATTTGTCAAGTAACAAATTGATATAATTTATTAACTATTAGAAATACGATAATGGACATTCATTTGGTTTTTATGAAGGATTAATTAAACTTTCAAATCACTTAAAGACTATGTTTATAACTATTGTTTATCAGCTACTATATCTATTTGTTTGTAAAAATTTGAGATTTTCGCGACTTTCTCATAATTTGATGAAAAAATGTATTTAAAAAAGAATTATAGAAGAACCATGAGTTAGAAGCCGCAAAAACTAAGATTGATTGGTAGATATTTTATTATTGAATAAAATTATTCCGAAATTCATAGCTGTATTTTCATTATTGAACAATTAATAAGTCATAAAAGATACGAGAAAGACAAGAAATTCTCAAATTTTTATAAACAAATAGATATAGTAGCTGATAAACAATAGTTATAAACATAGTCTTTAAGTGATTTGAAAGTTTAATTAATCCTTCATAAAAACCAACTGAATGTCCATTATCGTATCTCTAATAGTTAATAAATTATATCAATTTGTTACTTGACAAATCGAATGACCGGTGCAACTTCGAAGTCGTGTAATATTTAAAAGTATTTTAAAAAATAGAAAAAATATTTTTTTGTACTTTCATATGTATGGCTATTTTTATAATTTTTTTTAGCTTAAGAAAAAAAATATAACGGTTTATAGAATTTGTTTATAACAAATTGTTAATTTAATAAACAATGGAATTATTGATAAAAAAATAAATTTTTTTTGTTAACCTATGAATGAATGCCAACTTTGATTTTTAAAGAGAAAACAGTTTCTTCAATAATTATTTAAACAATCGAAATATAAAAAAATTTGTTATAAACAATAAAAAAAAATTTCATGAAAATTTTTTTTGTTGTTTAAATCATTATTTAGCCAAGTCAATGAAATGGTGAAAAAAAATTCTCAAAAAATGTCAAACTTGTCTATTTGTTTATAAATAATTTCTTAAAAAATTATTTTAAAAAATTTTTTCGAGAGTCTTTCGATCCTATTTTTGGATACAGAAACGGAAATAATATATTATTTGTTGAATAAAATTTTTTTAACAACATTTCCAGAAAATTTCATTTTTTGTTAACTTAAAAAAATCATTATAAACAAAATAATAAACTTTAAGAAAATTTTATCGCATTATCCTGTTAAGTATATACATAGCGCGGAGCCCTATTTTCGGCATTAAATTAAAATTATAAATAATATAGGTAGAGTTCCGGGAGTCCACACTTTTTTATTGGAAATTTCCTCATCTTTGAGGATCATTTTTCAAAATTTCTTAAATATCAATAGCTTATGAGTTATTAACGAAAAACAAAATGCCATATTTTGTTCATCTTAATTTGTTAATAACAATTGCAATTGTTTATGTGCTAATAAATCCTCGAGATACATTTTTCTAGACGTCATTCCGAATCGAATGAGCTATCGCTCATATTTTTAGGAGCTTTACCAAGAATTAACACGTTTTTGAACTTGTTGACTAGACTATATAGCAGATTAAATGTTATGTCACGCTCTCCTATCAATTTTAAGTGTTATGTTTATGATAGGTGTTGTAATCCATGTGATATATATTTTGATGCGCTATCGGTGATTTTGACATGCCATTTTGAACAGCGCACGGAGATATCATGATGTTTTTTTTCTTTTTTCAAATTTATTTCTGTTATGTACATGGGATTGTGAATTGTATATTATTTGCTTATGGTTTTGATAAAATTCTTATAATTTCTTATATGTTAGCATAAGAGTCTATTATGCATATATTTGTATTTCTATTTCTATTATTTTTCTCTGTAATTGGGTGTAAACCTGTTGGGAATGAATTTATTTATTATTATTATTATTGTCATATATATATATATATATATATATATATATATATATATATATATATATATATATATATATATATATATATATATTATATATTTATATATATATATATATATATATATATATATATAATTATATATTTATATATATATTTATATATATATATAAGATTATATATATTTATATATATATATATATATATATATATATATATATATATATATATATATATATATATACATATATCGTAGTTCAGGCGTGAATGTATTTGAAAACCACTACTGCTTCACTCGATTGTCTTTTGATATAGTGCATTTTCTATTATTTTCATGGAAAGTACGGTTTAAAAACAACCGATTGATTGTTCTTTAAGTGGTGCAATGAAAAATTTCTGCACTGGATTGTGATCTGTAACTAGTTGTTCGTTCCAACAAAAACGTTGTGTGTACTTTTTCCTACATCTTATCTTTGTAAAACTAAGCTTTTCTCTTTAGGGTCTCTAAAAATAGAAAAAAATCAAAAATTGAAATTGAGCTAACAATATATTTCTCTAATATGTCACCTCTCGAAAGGCAATGGCAAACCACCGAGAAGTATTCTGCCTAGTAAAGCCTCTCTATGAAGACGTTCAGAACCGTCGTAAAACTGTAGGTCCCTTCTATTCGTGTATCACTGTATCACGCACAATACGAATAGTTGTAGAGAGGTCGCCTACATCCGAAACCGGGTACCTAAGGCACTTGAAAAAAAAGAAAAATATAAAACCAAACCGAAATAGGCTGTTCGTTTAAATGCAGGCACATATTAGTTTTTAGAATCGAATATGTGAAGAGTTTTACCTACCTTGGAGTACTGTTTTCTGCATCTGGGGTATTTAAAACAGCGGCAGAACATTTTAAAAGAAAATCAAAAATCGCATCAGCCAAAGTGATACGCATACTCCAGAATGCAAAATCGAACAGCTTCGACACTAGATCTAGACTCTTCGAGGCTGTAGTAAGATCAACACTTTTGTTCGGGAGTGAAATCTGGTCAATGAGATATCAAAAATAACTGGAAAATGTTCAATCAAGTTTTTTCAAACGCATTTACCATTGGCCAATAAACACACCAAATTATACCATCCAACTGGAGGCCGGACAACCAAAATTGGTGACTCAGATTATAAAACAATCCTTGAATCTTTGTAGCAAAATCCTCAAAATGGATGACACAAGATTGCCTAAGGTATGACTTAAAGCATTAATAGATAATCATAACACTAATACCAATATAATAGAATTCAACTGGATCAGTCAACTTCAACAACTACTGGCGCCGTTGGGAGAAGAAATTATATCTAAAGTCACTCAAAACTGTATACCAAGGAGGTGGATAGACGACGTAGTGGAAAAATCGAACAACAACGAACTCAGTAAAAACATAGAAAATGCAATCAACTCGGAATATTTACCATATTACAGGAGCATAAGTGGACTATCTGAAGGGGAAGAATATGCACCTCAGGACTTCAATAAGAAAACTTCGAGTCATCAGCCAGGTCAGACTATCCAGTAGAACAAACATACTTATTTATGTCAACAGAAATTTATACAAGATTTATTGCGATGTCACCTGTACTATCTGCAGCAAACAAGAAAAGGAGACTCTGCATCATTTTATATTCGAGTGCCCTTTCTACAAGCACTTAAGAGACGTGTACATCAAACCACATATTCAAAGGGAAGAAATAGAAGAAATACTAACAATAAAATCTCAAAAACACCTGGACCAACTATACTACTTTATAATCGGAGATTTGAAGATCAGATCATTCGTTATCAATGAATAGAAAAAGAAAGTTTATTTGTTATCTATTAATTTCAGAAAAAATAATATTGTTAATTTTCCTTTATGCAGCTTTGCAACCCTTTTGTATAGACATATGTCTGAAAGCAAAATAAAATTATTATTATTATTATTATATTAGTTTTTACATGTATGTGTATGTCCCACAAATATTGTATTGTAATTACGGTCATTATCATCGTCGTAATGAAACAACAATATTCGGATTCTTCAATTCGCCGCTATTCAAGACACCCCTCGAGGAAGGTGCGTTCAAATTATATGATTTCTTTGTGAACAACTTGCAATTATCTTAAAAAAATGTGAATGATATAAATCCACAAAGATGCAACGGTTCAATAATTGGGAGAACCCCAATGTAAAACAAATAATTCCTGATTTTATAATTGATTTCAAATTGAAATATCTTTCTTTAAAATCTACGAATGAAATCCGAAAAGGAGGAGTTTTATTGATATTGTGATGATTTCCTTTTCAATTATCCTTTCATAAACGAGAATAAATAATATTTATTTTGGACATGGATACCAGAAGTTCTGTTTTTCTTTATTAACAACATACAATTATCTAACTGAGATTGAATTCTCGCACATCACTTGGTGAAACATCATAAAGAATAAACTATAAACTTTAAAATTAAAAACACTTGTCTTATGTTTCACAATATAAAAAATATTTAGATACTGTATTTAGCAGTAACGAAAAGTCGACATGTTTCGAGTTATGAACTCATTATCAAGACTGACTACAGGAGAGTACTCTCCTGTAGTCAGTCTTGATGTCGAAACATGTCGACTTTTCGTTACTGCTAAATATAGTATCTAAATATTTGTTATATTGTGAAACATAGGCCAAGTGTTTTTTATTTTAAAGTTTATAGTTTATACAATTATCTTCTGAAAATTATACGAATTTGAATTTCGAAATTGGCGAACCGAATTTTCAAAAATTTGATAAACGAGTTACATTGAACTATCCGTAGTTTTGTACGTAGTCTGTTTATATTTATAAAGTATTGATATATCTGCTTTGACTTGCCTCGATTTTCATATAAACAGACCAGAAAAATATTTATTTTGAACAGCGGTATTAGTTGCTATGCTTTTCTTTATGAAAAAATTGCCATTATATTCTGAAAATTGTATTAATATCAATAACGCAACCGATCAACACGATTAACAAAAATTTAGAAGATGTTTATTAAAATAGCATTAGCTTTATCCATATTCTGTTCTAAAATATATATTATTGATAACTCTGAATTCAATTTTCTCGATTTGTTCATGAACGGGACTAAAAATTAATTATTTTGAACAGCAATACCAGCAGTTATATTTTTTCTTCATAAACAACTCACAATTTATTTTAATATCAATATAGGTATATGTCGAAACTCGTAAACCCAATTATCAAAAATTTGGAATATGGGTTACAAAAATTAGATTTATTCATATTCTGTTCAGAAATATGAATTATTGAAAGTGGCGGCTGGTGAGGGAGGACCCTCCCAAGAATTCTAGAAAGAATCGTATTTTTCTAATTTTAACACATAAATATACAATCATACATAATTTTGAACTGGTTACCATAAAACTTAAGCAATACTCTAAAAATCTAAACAAATCCATACTCTCCACCGTGAAGTAATTTACGAAACTATACCAGTATTTCAATCCAACTGCAACCAACATTACATTTCTTCGATGAGCATGGCGTTTGAACCACGAGTCCACATATCCCCCAATAACTGCAAGGCGAGATCACGTAATCCGGGGTCGGCGGAACTGCTACGGACTCAACGTGTCTGGGCCACATGAAGATTACCTGCTGTGTTGGCGGATGGTTGTGGGGGCTGTATTATTTTTTCTTTTGCCGATTTTATAAACATGATGAGGGTGCGTGAGTTAAAACAGTTGTTTTTAGCAAATTAAGTTTGTAGGAAAAAGTGGAATTGAAAGATAATGAATGTCCGACGCCAGTTTTGAATATAATTCAGGCCGGGGAAAATTTGATGAAAAAATTTACAACAAGACTCTATGGTTGTGTGGATGTGATGAAAGTAATGCTTTTTCTTGTTTTGTTTGTTTAATATTTGGAAGCAATGAAAATTGGATAAAGGTAGGAGTTCGTTATCTTAAACATTTGGTAGAAAAGATTAAAAAACATGAAAATTCTCAAAAGCATAAAAACAGTCTAGAAAGTTTTCAGCTCTTGGTAAATATGAATATTGCGTCTTGATTAAGTAAGGTTTGGTCAGAACAGATAAATACTCGTAAAAAATATCATAAGGGCATCTGATTTTTTTCGAACAAAATCGAAAAAACACGTTGCTGAGTAATATTTTAACAAGATGCGTTAGTGCTTGTGGCTACAAAAATCCGAGTTGAAGACGAGGATTTTTGCACCTGCACGAATGTTTTTTGTTAAAAAATTATTGATTTAGATAAATTGATAAATCCCTTGAATATATTCTAATGACTAAAGATTTAGCTTAAAACTAAAAACAGATCTATCCGGATGTTGGAAGTATCGATATTTCGATATTTGAATTGAAACACAAATAAGTATATCCCAATATTATTTTTGTTCCCCCCTGAAGACAAACTCACGAGCCGCCACTGATTAATAACTCTAATTTCAATCATCTCGATTTTTTCATAAACGAAACTAAAGATTATATAACTCATGTATGAATAAGCCAATAGAATCCGTGAATTTTGCATAACTACTGCTTATTGATAAGTAAATATACCCTTGACGATGTGATATAATCGTAGCAATAGTTGAGGAGTATGTGAATTTGATAGTTCTCCTCATCATCAATCGATATGTATTTCATGAAGCCTGGCCGTGGGAATGTGGAGACCAAGTTGTTTTCGGTGCGACAACTTCAAAAACTTCCAATCGCCAAAATGATTCTCCTTCTCTATACCTTCTCCGGATGCGACACCACCTCGGCGATTTATGGAAAGAGTAAAGTGGGAATCGCTAAGCTCTTCATCGACAATCCTGTACTCACCCAAGACATTTCAGCAATACTCACAGAACCCTCAGCATCACCTGAGGCTATTGCACAGGCTGGCGAGAAGCTGTTTTTGGCTGTATACAAAGCACCTGCTCATCAAGACAACCTGAACATCTAAACTCGGCATTTTTGAAAGCGTCAACGAAGCCCAAATCAGACATCGCCACTCTTCCTCTTACCAGATGAGCTTCTAAGCAACACTCGCTCAGAGTATATCTATAGGTAAATCCATTCACATATGGTTTTAAATACTGCTTTCTTCAAATTACAAATATTAATTTCTGATGAATTCTTACGGTGGTCTAATTACTTTCTTAAAGATACAACAGTGGCACGGAAACCCCCTACCACCCATTCAATGGGGTTGGGTCAAGGGAGAATATTGGGATACTTAACCCAGTGAACACGAACGACCTTGTGGCACCCGACTCCGTTTTGAACATTTTTTGTCGATGCACGAATGGGTATGGGGTGCGCTGCGGTTGCCGCAAAGCAGGGATTGCCTGCTCTGGTGCCTGCGGCTGCCTTGGCTAATGTATGAACGGAGCTCCCGTCGAAGACAGCGTCGATGACGATGAAAGTTTAGATTTCGACGAAATTTAAAATTCAAGATACATGCTTAAACAACAATTATTTAATTTTCAACAAAAAACATATAATTTTTAATTGAAAATATCTCATTTTCAACAATAGATATTGCATATTGAATAATGAACATTTCATTTTTAACGATATGAACTTTTTTTAAATTTTTCATTTTCCTTCCTCCATATCTCCTTAACCATTGATCCTAACAAAAATTTGTAAAAAGCCTTTTTTGTAGAGAATTTTATGTAGATTAATTTAGTATATAAACATTTTTTCGCTAGGCTCAGTAGTTTTCGAGTTATTGATAAAAAACAGAAAAAATGGACCATTAGAGACCCCCCTCCGTTAGCTCCACCCCCACCCGTCAGTACTTTTAGTATGTGTATCCCCTACAACTGTGCCAAAAGTGGCTTCTACGTGAATTTTTATTTTTTCCTCTATTTTTCCTTCGTTGCCTGGACTAGACGTCATATAATCGTTTTGGTGTTTCACCCAAAAAGTGAATGTTTTCATATTGACGATGTTTTGACGTTTTTAAAATAAATTAAAATTTTTCATTCGTTATATAATCATAACGGATACTACTCGAACAATCCAAAATAATCGTTATACTGAACTCGTCACTTGAAGTATTTTCTTAAAACACCGCAAAATACGTCTCGTGACTCGGAAGTATAAAAGATAATATTTTCGATGCTTTCGTGATATTATAACTGATAATTTATTTTGAACAACAAGATCGGTAGTTATATTATTGCTTTATATACTTACAATTATTATCTGAAAATTTTATCAGCATATATTACTGAATACATCAACTTAATTTTCAAAAATTTAGAAAACGAATAACATTGAAAAGCAGTAGCTTCATCTATATTCTGTTCAGATTTATGAATTATTGATAATTCTGATTCTACTTGTCTCGATTTCTCATACGGAAATAAAAATATTTTATTTTAAAAATCTTCTTTGCTTCGACTTCGAGAACTAAAGCTTCATTCGTTTATAATAACAGCCCCTAGAGACAAGTGCCTTTGTAGTTACATTCAATTATTCCGCTATTCAATTTCGTTAGGAGCTTCAAAGAATATTTACAAATCTCCTCTATTTTGCCAAGAACTTTATGGTTAGTATTCAAGCCTATTAGAAAAATATTCCAAAAAAGTCTAAAAATACCTTAAGCTTATGACAAATATTTGAGAAATTTAAAATATTCTACGTAAGGGAGTATAAGATTTAAATTCCAAGTAGAATATGACTGAGTAAAGCTGTATATCATAAACTAACATTTCACCAGAACTGATACAAAATGTTCAAGAAGAATTTGTTTCTAGACTTGGACACTGCCGAGTTGCCACTTTCAGCATTTACTGAAATAAAATGTTTCTATTTATGTGTTTTGTTCTCAACAAATTCTTCTTATTTTATTATTTTTATGATTATCTCATTGCTGTTTGTTTGTTTTTTTTTAATATTACGCGTTGTTCTAACAAGAAGAATTTGTTTCTAGACTTGGACACTGCCGAGTTGCCACTTTCAGCATTTACTGAAATAAAATGTTTCTATTTATGTGTTTTGTTCTCAACAAATTCTTCTTATTTTATTATTTTTATGATTATTTCATTGCTGTTTGTTTATTTTTTCTTAATAATACGCGTTGTTCTAGTTTGATTGATAATTAAACCATGTTCAATAGTTTGCTTTTCTCTGATAAATCGAGAAAGAGTTATTCTGGGAGTCGATTGAAGATAATTTTCACAATTGGCCGCCATTTTGAAACGGAACTACAGAATCACATGAAAATCTAGGAATTTATTAAGTGAAGCAAGAGCTTTCAAATGATGTATCGTATGCCATATACTGTCATTTAAGAAAAATGGCGATGACATAATATTTTTGCCAGTGTCAATAAAAAACAAAATAATGTTGTCAAAATGTGGGAACTGTACCACTAAATTGACACGTTCGAGTGTTTTCCATGAAACCTTAAGGCTACCAAATTATTAGGGATAATCCATACTTTTTTCCATATATATATATATATATATATATATATATATATATATATAAATATAAATATAAATATATATATAATAAAAATAATAAAAATAAATAAATATATATAAATATATATATATATAAATATATATATATATATATATATATATATATATATATATAAATATATATATATATATATATATATATATATATATATATATATATATATATATATATATATATATATATATATATATATATATATATATATATATATATATATATATATATATATTTATATATATATATATATTGTTTTGTCCCCAAAACTCCCCCCATTACTACGCCACTGTGTCGATATATTGTAGCAGGAATTTTCAACAATTTATAACATTATCATCAACATAGACAAATAAAAATTTTTACTGTTATTCAGGCTCTTTATAAGTTTGTCAGTTTTCATTACAAATAACAATACGAAACAGAAAAAAATTAATTAATTCAAAACAAACAGAAAAGATGAATTCATTAAAATAATGAAATATTGTTTTTGCATGAAATTCTTGAATTTTAAATATTGATTTTAGGTTACAGAATACTTCATCAATTCGTTTCAGGCAATAATTATAAAGTTTCAGTTCATTCCAATATCTGGAGAACTTATGTTCTTCACTCTATATATTTCATGAATATAAATTTCATTACTCGGAGTTGTTTCGCTTGGTGTCCAACTATTCTCGTTGCAAATATATTAAACAAAATGAAGAATGATCCAGATACGAGTCACTGGAAGGTATGAATAAATCATGACTTAAACTCTCGGAGTTTGGGGTATCAGTAAATGGAAATACTGGAAATGGTGATCCTGCATGTTTAATTGAACCAATCCTAGTTTGTTTGTGAAGTATAACAATACTGTATATGGAGAGACACAAAAATGGTCGAACAATATTGTAACTGAAGTTATAGCGGACTTAGACGAATAAATGAAGTACAGAGTAACTATACATCGAATAGAATCTCTTTCCTAATGTTGTAGAGTGTAGACTAATAAAGACTATCGATAAAGTAAAATGTTAAACTAGAGATGCGATCAGAAATCCTAACATATTATTACTGCACTGTAAATGAGATTTAGCTCAATGTTTCTAAAGTACCAATAAACAGAGTGTCTAGAAATTCAATAGGATCTATCTCTAGCTCTTGTGGATTATCGATAAAGTGCGATCTTAAATTCAAAGTTCGTACAGAGAAAGGCTTAAATATTATTACTACAGTGGAAATGAGATACAGACCAATATTTCTACAGAGTGTCCAGAAATTCAATGGAATCTATTTCGAACTCTTGTAGATAATTGATAAATTACGATCTTAAAATTAAAGATTCGCTCGCAGGAAGTCAAAAATATTATAACTGTTGTGGAAATGAGATTTAGACCAATCTTTCTGAAGTACCAATGAAGAGAGATTCGTAGATAATAGATAAATTAACATCTTAAACTTCAAGGTTCGTTCACAGAAAGGCACAAATATTATAACTGTTGTGGAAATGAGATTTAGACCAATTTTTCTAAAGTACCAATGCAGAGAGTGTCTAGAAATTTAATAGAATCTATTTCTAACTCTTGTAGATAATTGATAAATTACGATCTTAAAATTCAAGGTTTGTTCACAGAAAGTCACAAATATTATAACTGTTGTGGAAATGAGATTTAGACCTATCTGTCTAAAGTACCAACGAAGAGATTGTCTAGATACTCAATAAAATCTATTTCTAACTCTTGTAGATAATAGCTAAATAACGATCTTAAAATTCAAGGTTCGTTCACAGAAAGGCACAAATATTATTACTGAAGTGGAAATGAGATTTAGACCAATCTTTCTAAAGTATCAATGAAGAGAGTGTCTAGAAATTCTATAGAATCTATTTCTAACTCTTGTAGATAATAGATAAATTACGATCTTAAAATTCAAGGTTTGTTCACAAAAAGGCACAAATATTATAACTGTAGTGGAAATGAGATTTAGACCAATCTTTCTAAAGTACCAATGAAGAGAAAGTCTAGAAATTTAATAGAATCTATTTCTAACTCTTGTAGATTATAGTCGTAAATTACGATCTTAAAATTCAAGGTTCGTTCACAGAAAGTCAAAAATATTATAACTGTAGTGGAAATGAGATTTAAGACCAATCTTTCTAAAGTACCAATAAAGAGAGTGTCTAGAAATTTAATAGAATCTATTTCTAACTCTTGTAAATATTTGATAAATTAATATCTAAAGATTCAAGGTTTGTTCACAGAAAGGCACAAATATTATTACTGTAGTGGAAATGAGATTTAGACCAATCTTTCTAAAGCGCCAATGAAGAGAGTGTCTAAAAATTCAATGGAATCTATTTCTAACTCTTGTAGATAGGTAATTGATAAACTACGATCTTAAAATTCGAGGTTCGTTCAGAGGAAGGCTAAAATATTATCACTACAGTGAAAATGAGATTCAGTACCAATGGACAGAGTGTCTAGAAATTCAATAGAACATATTTTTAACTCTTATAGATAATTGATAAATTACGATCTTAAATTTCAAGGTTCGTTCAGAGAACGGCTAAAATATTATTACTGCATAGAAAATGAGATTTAATCCATTGTTTCTAAAGTACCTTCCATGAACAGAGTCTCTAGAAATTTAATAGAATTTATTGCTATCTCTTGTAGATAATTGATAAATTACGGTCTTAAATTTCAGAGTTCGTTTAGAGACAGGCTAAAATATTATAACTGCACTGAAAAGAGATTAAGACCAATGTTTCCAAAGTGCCAAAAACAGAGTCTAGAAATTCAATAGAATCTATTTGTAACTCTTGTGGATCATCGATAAAGTACGATTCTAAATTCAAGGTGCGATCAGAGAAAGATTGAAGTATTATCACAGCAGTCGAATTTAGATTTAGACATAGGTTTCTAATTTTCAAATGTACAGTTTGTCTGAAAATCTCATAGAATCTTTTTCCAACTGTTGTAGATTATCAAAGTACGATGTTAAATTCAAGGCCGATCAGAGAAAGACTAAAATATTATTACCTGCAGCAGTTAAAGAGTTGAATGTCTGTATGAAAGTACAGAGTGTCTAGAAATCTAATAGAACTATTTTCAACGCATATGGTTGAAATATAGTTGAAACGAGTATGTCTAGAAATCACTCAGATTCATCTCTGAACGCATCTGAACGCTTATAGGTTATCGATTGAGTGCAATCTCAAACTGAACGTATGACTAATGAGGAAGACTAAAATGAATGAGATATTGTTCCAATAAATATCAGATTTGAAAGAACGTTTGTGAAGTTCCAGAGTACAGTCTACGTGTGGTAAAATACAATCTTGAACTAAGGATTCTATCAGAGGAAGAAATAATATTTTTGCAGCAGGTAAAATGAGATTTAAAAATCAAATCATGAAAAATATACAAGTTGACCATCGTCAACTTGATATATTACATGAAGTGAACTAGGAAAACTTTAAATATATATATATATATATATATATATATAAATATATATATATATATATATATATATATATATATGTATATATAAAAATATAATATATATATATATATATATATATATATATTATTCGAATTGTTGTTGCCTGTGAACTATTTCTAATCTCTTGATAATTATTAGCAATAACAAGCTTGTTGAATCTTAAAAAACTCGATGTTATTAAAGTGTTATAGCTCAATTAGTTTTAGAATATTTAGAAGAAAATGTATTAAATAATTCGAATGAACGAATTATAACTTTCAAAAGGTATGTTGATGATTGCCTTATAATAACATCAGAAGATTTTATTGATGATATTCTCAAAAAATTCAACGACTTTAATAGAAAATTACAATTTACTCTAGAAAAAGAAACGAACAATACATTAAATTTTCTTGATATTACTCTCATACACAAAAACAATGAAATTATCACAAAATGGCATAGGAAAGAAATTTTTTCACAAAGAACATTGAACTACAACAGTACACATCATTTGTCACAAAAAAAGAGTTTAATAATCGGATATATAGACAAAGCACTTAAACTTACTTCACCTACACACAGACATGAAACATTACAAGATGTCCATAAATTACTCATAAAAAACGATTACCCAATGAAACTTATACAGAAAATCACTAAAAATAGAATTCATAAACTGTACAACACATTAGAAACATCAAAAAAAGAAAATATTAACAAAAAATATATTCCTCTTCCATATATTCCTCATTTAAGTAATAAAATTTCACAAATTTTAAATCCACACGATATTAAAGTAGCCCACACCGCACAAAATCAAATTAAACAAATATATTCTAAATTTAAAAGTAAAACACCTCTTCTGCAAAAATCTCATGTTGTTTATAGTATACCCTGTAATAATTGTAATAAATCATATATAGGACAAACTTTTCAAAATTTAGAAGAAAGATTAAAAGCACACAGATATACCAGAACACAAACCACAGCACTAATAAAACATAAAAACAATGAGAATCATACTTTCAACTTTAATAGCACAAAAATTTTAGAAATAGAAAAAGATCAAAAACGCAGAGAAATGTTACATATTCAAAAAAATTTAAATGAAGTCGTAAATGATAGAACAGATATCAAACATTTGAGTTCAATATACGCAGATTTAATTCTTTAATTTTTCTAAGAAACAATATAAATCAAAACAAAATAATTCAACAAACAAACTCTTACCACAACAACTCATCTTCTTAGACAAAATCTAAACATCTAGAATTTTCAATTTTTCTAGAAAGAAAGTATAGTTTAGAACATGTGATCTCCAAAATCACAAGTAATGTCTTTTTAAAGACAAAAATCAAATATTTTAAACCTATTTTGTACATTACGTGGGTGAAGGTTTCTGTGGTTCCCTTCCCATCTAATATCAACGGACCTGTCTGTTGATATTGGACTAAATAGCACGTAATTAATAACTAAAGACGGCCACAGCTACAATGAGAAATTTTTCAAAAAAAAGATAAATAGTACCCTATTATTATTATTCTTTGACTCTTCAAAATCTAAATAATTTGAACCTATTTCGAACATTACGTGGGTAAAGGTTTCTGTGGTTTCCCTTACCATCTAATAATAACAAATTTGAATGTTAATATTGGACTGAATAGCACGTAATAAACAACAAAGAACGGCCACAGCCGAAAAATTTTAGTGAAACATAGTAGTCTGTTTCTATTCAAATTCTTCAAATCAATAAATGTAAAAGAAATTTCAATTTTTTCAAAAGTTTTGATAAAGCCACGAATGTCGTGGCGAAACGTCAACTTTTTAATAAAATCGAGTTTTTTAAGATTCAACAAGCCTGTTATTGCTAATAATTATCAAGAGATTATATTTATATATATATATATATATATATATATATTAATATATATATATATATATATATATATATATATATATATATATATATATATATATATATATATATATATATACATATAAATATATATATATATATATATATATATTACGAGTTTTTATTATCACGAAATAATTGAAAAAGATATACTGGTATTGCAATTTCGGTTATTAGTGATAACAGCTTTCGAGGGATAAACATTAAGGGCAGGTTGTTGGGACTCAACATGCTATTTTAAAAGTTCTTGGAATACATTATGGTTTGAATATAACAAATAAAGGGAAAAATATCAAGTCAATCTGGCTGTTCAGCAAGACATGTTTGTATTATGATTGAATTTGAAAATTTCCAATGATTCTAAATAATTCAGTTTGGCTCATTTGAGCAATTTGTTAATTATTTGTAAATTATCGATTTCAGGAAACGGGTAGTGGTTTGAAATCGTTGAATCTGTTTTATTTGTCGAAAAAATTGTTGGTGTTCTGTGAATCTTGTTTTCATCGAAAAACCATTTTGACCTCTATACCTACACTCCTTAACGTATACCCCTGAATATTCAAATATTGCACTGGATAAAATCCTAACAGTTTCATTGTATGTTTGACCTAGATGTTATATCAAAATTGCTAGCTTCAGAATGTATATCCGTTTGAAATTCGTGGTGCAAAAACAATTTTTAATTTTTGAACATCATTTCCTGAACTGAAAAAATTATGAATAATTAGCCGTAGACGATTTTCTTGATCAATCTCCCATAGTCCTTAATTATGTAGTAAATAAAGTAATAATCGTAAGTAGAACAATTTTAGTCAATTTGATAACATATAATTACAAAATCTTCGATTGAATTTCATAATAAAATTCAATATTCTACTCACCAAAACTTATGCGACGTAAAACGAAACTTCTACCAACTTCTTTAGTCAATTTTTAAATCCAATCTTTTCTAGTTTTTGAAACTTCAACTTCTCATTGAACTCGGGAAGTTTATGGAAATTTTGCGGGTTTTATTTTAATCAACCGACGAAACTTCTGTAAAATTCAATTTTAAATTGGCGACAAAAAATTCTACAGAAACGAAAGATGCACGACTGAAGTTTAAAAAGTAATTATCGTCCATGAACGAACGTAATTTCCTGTCGGTTTTCTGATTACAAACTTCTGGTTTGAATTATTGCCTTTTCATAATCGAGATAAGGATCGGGTCTTATTTCTCACTAGCAAAATTCGTGAGTTGCACGAGATAATTATTAATCGATTTAATATTGTGACGGCGTGAAGAAACTGGGTTTTCTCACGTGGTCCGTTAGTTTTGGAAAACCGCCTCCGTGAAAAGCGAACTGGCGACGAATGGAGAATAGTTCGTCAGAGCATAGCGCATAGGATGGAAATTATGAGGAAAAACGCATGCGCACAATTCAGTGCATGCATACTACTACAAGATATGTATATTAGTATTTGTGTAAGATATATTATAATAGAAAATGGATTTAATTTTCATTCGCAAAGTGAATAAAAAAAATTAAGGGTGTTGTGGGACAAGCTTCATATAAAGTTACATAAAGTGAACAAGGAAAATTCTTCAATAATTTAAAAAATTATTAAACAACTTTCGAAGTAAGCTAGTTTTCAAATCAAATCAAATTTATTCATTAAAAAAAGGACCAAACTGGTATAAAACACGTCAAAAATAAAATTACAATAATAAATTTGAATACATCACACAATATAGACAGGCTATCAAACCAAATACACAGAGTATACAATCATAAAATTCACAATAGACTAGTATGCTACATTATGCTGTGATAGAGTATTCTTCCAAAGTATAGAACAAGCCGCCTCTTAGAAGTTTTAACAGCGATTTTTTGAATTTAAAATGGTTAATTTGATCTTTTTTTGTCCTAAGGAATTTTATTATATATTCGTATTCCAATGCTGAGATGACAGTTCTGAGTTAATTTCATTCTATTCTGTGGAGTATTTAGAAAATTCTGGTTTCGGGTGAAATAGCCATGGATGTCCTTGCGACAAAGCAAATTGTTTTTACTTTCATAGATGTAACATAGTGACTCCGTAGTTCAGTGGTCAGTGCGTTGGGCTACTGAACAGAAGGTCGCTGGATCGAATCCCGGCCGGAACAACGAATTTATGCGGAGCCACCTCTCGGAAGGCAATGGCAAACCACCGAGCAGTATTCTGTCTAGTAAAGCCTCTCTGTAAAGACGTTCGGAACCGTCATAAAACTGTAGGTCCCTTCTATTCGTATATCGCAGTATCACGCACAGCACGAGTAGTTGTAGAGAGGTCGCCACACCCTAAACCGGGTACGGCACCACAAGAAGAAGATGTAACATGCAACTTTCAATATGTAAAGGCATGCGAGAGGCAATATCTCAAGTTTTCTGAATAGATGCTTACTCGGTTCGTATTGAGTTTTACATAGCAGAGCTCTTATGCATTTTTTCTGAACAATAAAGAGTGTCTTTGCAGCTGTAGCATGTCCCCAGAGTATTATACCGTAACTGAGATTGAATTCCTGCACATCACTTGGTGAAACATCATAAATAATAAAGTATAAAGTTTAAAATAAAAACACTTGGCTTATGTTTCACAATATAAAAAATATTTAGATACTGTATTTAGCAGTAACGAAAAGTCGACATGTTTCGAGTTATGAACTCATTATCCAGTCTTGATAATGAGTTATACCGTAAGTCAATCTTGATTGGGTTTCTGCATTATGGAAGTGTTTCAGTGCTTGAACTGTCAGTACCCTGCACATGCACCTCACCTTGATTATATCATTTATGTGTCCTTCCCAGTCCAATGTATCACTGAGTTTCATGCCTAAGAATTTAATGTTGTTGTTATGATTGATGTTAATCTTCATACCTACATATACTATCCATTTGTTTTCGCTCTGTATGAAATATAAGTATAATCATGATAATAAGGAAAACTGTTTTTGTTGTATTTAAGTAAAGCATGTTTTTAGAAAACCAGTATGCAATTTTCGACATTAAATCCTCACAAGCTGTATGGTTCTGATCATGTGACTCCTTAGATACAAGAATTGATATGTCATCAAATCGGCCAGGTAATATACTATATCTTCCACATAAAGAGAAAACAATACAGGGGCTACAACACTTCCCTGAGATACTCCCATTTCTATAAGTGCAATACTTGAGGTGTTTGAGCTGATCGCTCCTCCATCATCATGGAGTATAAGTGAATATTGTTTTCGGTTGGTGAGAAAGGACTTGAACCAGTCATGTAGTTTGTCTCTGATACCAAGTGACCAAAGTTTGTCCAGAAGTCGATCATGTGGCACACAATCAAAGGCCTTACTCAAGTCCAAGTATATTCCAACAGGATATCTCCTCTGATCCAGCGCATTTATGATATGTGTAATGGATTCCGCGGCGGCAGTATTTGTTGATTTTTTTGCCTGAAACCATGTTGTTCGCTAGGTATTAGGTTGAACTTTTCAATAAATGGATTGAGCCTATGCAGCATACTATACGCAAACACTTCAGAAAAAACTGGAGTCAAAGATATTGGTCTGAAGTTGTTCAACTCCGTTCTGGGGTTCCTTTTATGTGTTGGAATGACTTTTGAAATCTTCAGTCGATACGGGAATATGCCTGTTTCGAAAAAAACATTCACAATATGAGTTATTGATTCCATCATAAAGAAGCTTAATTTCTTGATAATATTGCATGGGAGATCATCAGGTCCTGATGATGGTTTATTTTTGAGTTTTGCAAATACGTGAACCATTTCGTCTTCTGTGAAAGGTAGAAAAATCACAGAGTGTAAGCCACTCCTGGCTCCTCTCTCAGAGCTGTCGAATGTTCTTGCTGGTGGAATACTATTACATATGTTTTTGGGTGCTGCTATAAAAAAATTGTTGAAAATATTGGCTACTTCATTATCATGAGTTTTATGTATTCCGCGTCGAGAATTCTACATTCACAATAAAAACTTGGAAAAGTTGTTTGATAATTTTTTTTATTATTGCGTATGTGATGCCAAAGCATGCTAATATAGTGTTTACTCACTAGAGTGCGCTCAGTAAATACTTGTTACGATTTATGCGCTAATTAAAAATCAAAGCATGAAAAATATACAAGTTGAACATTGTAAATTTAATATATCAAATAAAGTGAACAAGGAAAACTCTTCAATAATTTGTGAATTATCAAACATTTTCCAAGGGCGGCAGTTATATGTATTCTGCAACGCAAAACCTGCTTTCACAGTCCAACGGTGAATTATAGAAAACGTCAAGTCCACCGACTTAAAAAATATTTCTACATTTTCGATCTAAACGGTGAATTGTTGGTTTTTTTCCAATATCTTTGGTGGAGGGCGCATGGGTTGTTATCTAGATAGTTGTCCGACCGCGATTTGTATTGGGGAAAAATTAAAAGTTTGTTAATTCACTCCGAGTCAAATAAGCTGCACTGATGAGATATAATAAGATCGAAACAGCTGTATGCAGATTTTGAGTCTTGACTTGACTTGATGTTTTCTATAATTTACCGTTGGATTGTGAATGCTCATTTCGTTTCGCGCAATACATATAACCAGCTCCCTTAGAAAGTTATTCGATAATTTTCAAATTATTGAAGAATTTTCCTCGTTTACCTTCTGTAGATCATATTTAGTCTTCAAAGGAGGGCAATAATAGTTATCCCAGTAACTCAATCTGAATGAGCTGTGGAGGAGCGCAAGTCTCAAACACCACGAAAAAACAAGAAGTCTCTACATAAAAGTTGCGCTAGTCGAAGAAAAATATTTATACGTCCAAAAGGCACTTTCTCATAATCAACCCAATTCGAGTACAAATTTTCAATCCGCTTACTCAATTTGGAAGGACTTTGTGTGTGTGCAAAAATCTAGCATTCACCCTAGTAAGCTAAATTTCTGATTTGTTGTTGAGTAATTTCCACTTATATTACCAATGTTTTGCGAATTTTCCGCTCATGCTTCTTCCGCCACTCCCATGCCCAAAGTTTAAAGATGCCAAAAATTTCCGCCTCCTAGAACCTCGCGATCGTGCGGTATCGGCTCATTACTACTACGCGATTGGACCGAGCTGAACCGAAAGATCTCGATCGGCGGTAACGCCGACCAATCGAAAATTCGACACTGCGATCGCAGCGCAGTCTGCATTCCAAGATCAACAACAGTTTATAAATAAAAAATTTATTAAATAAACATTTTCCAGTGGACTGAATTGTGAATCTAAACCATTCTCGAATCCACTGGAAAACACAATGACAACTTCATCAAAATCGGCCCAGCCGTTTAGGAGGAGTTCAGTCACATACTCACCGAAAGAAGTATTATATATAAAGATATACATATATAAAAGTACACCTTCCGATTACTTATGGATTTTGGATTGGTGGCATCACTGGCCCCTACTTTTCTCAAAATGAAGATGGTTACAGCATTACAGTAAATGGAGTAGGCTACAGAGTCATGCTGACTGATTTTTTGTGGTCCCAATTAGACGACTTGGATGAGCTTTGGTTCCAGCAGGATAAAGCAACAACGATCTTTTGAACACTAAGTTTGGTAACCGGGTTATCAGTCGTTTAGGAGACATCAATTGGCCATCGCGCAGCTGCGATTTGTCGCTTTTGGATTTTTCTGGTGAGGATGTGTTAAGGAGTGTAACTATTCGTCAAATAGAGCCACGAATAATCGAAAATATACAGCAAAAGTGAGTGAAAAGTATAGACTAGCCGCGGTGGACATTCAACTGAAATTCTTTTCCATAAATTATTAGAAACTGTACTATTTTCTAACAGTACACTTTCTAATCATTTATGGAAAACAATTTCAGTTTTCAATTTTCTTGAATAAAACAACAATCATTCAAAAATATTCAACGGTGATATTCCTCATATTTGTATAAATCTTCAGTGATAACTACTTATTTGCTATTGAAGCTCAACTAGTCCAAGAAATTGATTATGGCGATAAAATCGAAGTTTTAACTCTGATCAAGGCCAGGAAAGAAAAATTTTCAAATTGTTTCATATTAAAAAAAAAATTATCTGTAATGTTCATTAGTTATATTCATTAATTATATTTCGATAAAATAAAGTTATTTCCAAGGTTTTTCAAAATGAAAATATTGGATCAAAATTAATGAAATTCATTTCAACAAAAAGAGCGGCGCATCAATCGGGGCCTAGGGCGACAGCAAGCCTAAATCCGCCACTGTAAGTGACCCCCTTTTGTGAAGAAGAAACAATATTAATACAATGAGCTCTCGACTCACGAGCGCTTCTAATATCAGAAGCCTCAATTATAAGATATATAGAGCTGATGGTGGTAAAGTTTGTTCCACTTCACTCATTAGATTGCTGAGAAATGAGTTGAAGTTGTAAGCAGGAAGCCGGAGATCATGAGAAATTCTACAATTTATTACATAATCCTATAGCCCTGGAGCGATATCTGTAGAGTTTCAAATTTTATATCTGCATTTCAGTCTGAAGTGTAATAATAAAGTACGTGCTCGGAAAACTTTTGATATTTACAAAATCTGCATGGTCACAAGTTTTGCAATTTACCTTTCGATATACATTGTTATGGAGGTGGTGTGATGGAACCGTGAATTTATTTCTATTCGGCACATTTCTATTTTATGGTAATATATCTCAGGGGTGGCCAACAAGTCCATCGCGAGTCCAATTTTTTGTCGATCGTCGATCGCTCGCAATGTCTGTAGTGGATTTCCGTATACCATGGACATAAATTTGTCTTTATCTGTGGTTTGAATTAATACATATTGCTAATAATTATCCATGTTCTTTCAATCCCCTGGACGCAAGGCCATACCCAGCAGGGAGGGGGGGATGTTGGTCAGAGGGGTTGAAAACCGGATTTCCGGAAATTTAAACACATTGTTTTCATGAATTAAAGAGAGTGAAATTTACTCGATATCAGTATTAATAAAATATTGCATAATCTAATTAATGGTGTTTATGCATTGAACTAGCAACTGGCCTTGCATGATGCTTATGCATCATATTTGTGAAGACAGGGGGCCTATAATAGCCTACTCGCGGTCACCGGTATAGCGCCTGCTCTGCTCACAACCAACGTATTTTGTCTTTGATTTTATAGAACACTGAAACTGATTCCTGTTGGGTGAGCAAAAACTCAAAGACCGCTACTGAGGTGTTTGTCTGAAACGGCTCACTTACTCTCGTCAAAGGGATTTTTGTTTGTACAAGGGAATCCGAATATTGCCGAGTGCCTGTTCCCCGAGTGGTTCATTCTCATAAGATGATCCCATCCATATGTTGATCATATATATGATCAACATATGCGGAGAATGAATCCAGAAAAAAATTGTGACAGATGTTAATAAAGCAAAAGCATTTTCAGTTCTTGTGGATGAAACAGCTGATATCACTGGGCATGAGCAAGTCTCAATTCGTGTAAGGTACACTACATCAGAAAGATCTAATTTTTTTATTTGCAAGGAAGATTTTTTATGGTTTGTCAAAACTGATGATACAATGGAAGAGGGGCTGGCAAAAACAATTATTTCAACTCTGAAAGACTTAGGAGTGGATAAAAATATGATAGGTCAAGGGTACGATGGAGCCTCTGCCATGAAGGGCTCATTCAAAGGAGTGCACGCAATGGTGAAAAAGACTTTTCCTCAAGCATTGTATGTCCATTGTAGTTCCCACTCTCTGAATTTGTCATTATATCACTCCTGTAGTATCCCATGTGCTAGAACTGTATTGGAATCGTAGATACTGTCACAAACTTCTCAAAAGCATCTCCAAATAGGACAGCTGTATTGCAATTCTATATAAAATCGAACTTTCCTAATACTAAATGGCAAACTTTAACAGCCTTGTGCGAAACCAGATGGGTTTAGAATCACAACAGTTTGCTCAAGTTTTAAGGGATCTTAAATGCTATTGTTGAAACTCTAAAAAGTCTTAACGGAATTCTAGATATTGGGACATCTTCTAAAGCATCGTCGCTTTTAAAGTCCATGCTTGATATTGAATTTGTAATGTGCCTTTGTTTATTACCTAACATATTCTCAGCCACAATATCTGTCTGCAAAGTGCTTCAGTCTGCCTATTTTGACCTAAATTCTGCAGCTGACGATATTGAAAATATTGTTGCTCACTTTGAAAACATCCGGAGAACAATCGATATGGAGTTTTCCAAGATTTTCAAAACAGCAGAAACTTTAATGAGTGATGTTGGTGAAGAAATTTATTTACCAAGACTCGCTCCTCGCCAACGCCATAGAAGTAACTACTCTACAAAAGATTCTCAAACCTATTCCAGAATATTGGTGGCAATCCCGATCCTAGACGATCTTATAGATCAGCTCAAATGCCGATTCAGCGATCACAAAGACCTGCTGGGAACACTTCAGTGCTTTATACTAACCTCAACAACTGAGACAATAGATGTAGAATCTTTGAAACTTTATGAAAATATGGTTGATCTGGATATAGTATATGGCAAGTTGTTGTGTAAATTGCTGTGGGAAAACAAAATGGATTAGGATAAACCTTGAGAAGTTATCAAATCTCAACAGACAAAGTGATCGATGAATTCGCTAGAAAGAAGAACAGAAGAACGGATTTTGTAATTTAGATCTTGTGACATTATTTTATTCTTTTCTAAAGATACAATACGTCACGTAATATTACGTGTATTAAACTATTTCAGTTTATTTGTATCGTCTATTTATTTATTCTTACAGTCAACGAACATATGATTTGTTAATGCAAGAACATTCTGATGTCTCATAAATCCTGTTATTTTTCAGTCAAAATTCTCGAGTCAAACCATAGGTTTTTGGCACCTAAACTCTTAGTAATAGTGTTAAAAAAGCCAAAAATGTGTCATTTGACATTTAAATTTTGAAAATTGTCGGAACCTCTGGTGCTTTGAGCCCCCCCGAAATTATTTCCTGGACGCGAGTTTTTTGGCCCTCTAAATAATTATTGTTGTTGTGTTTTACGTGGATGGATAAGCCGTATAGGTATCTATATTTCAGTACGATTAGTAGATACTCAGCGAGCTATTTATAGACTAGCGACAAGTAAATCATATTATTCTTTCATGATAGTTTTTCTAGCCCAAAAAAATATCGCGAAAGTGAAATATTGAAATCAAAATTATCAGCTATACTATGCCTTTTTATAATAACTTGTCACATTTACGAACGAATAATTAAACAATATATTATACATTTCAGTTGATAAAAATATTACATTGCATTTTAAGGCATAAAAAATGGTTTTAAACATATATACTAAAACTATAGAGTATCGTAAGGTAACTCGGTAACTATGGGAGATACACAAAATGCAGGTTGCATTCTCGATCTCTTTTTTCGAGACAAATTCACTGGCGAAAGTAAGAATGTGCTATCGTCTTTTGTTTTCGAGTTATAAACCAAAGTTTGATTTTTCGACTTTTAGACACGTGAATACCAATCTTGGTTGATTGTAAAGTTACGAGATAATAACTTTTACATACTTAGGTTCTTTTTTCTTTATAATCCAGTGGCGTCGAGAAAATTTGAAAAAATAGGTGGTTTGGAGTTATTGCCTGAAGTTGTATTTTTTCAAATGGAAATCAAAGTTGGCTATAGTTTGGTTGGATCGAATTTATTTTCCCTTTCTATCCACGTATCATTTGTCCGGTCGGTTTTTGATGTGTAAGTCTTCAATAGCGAAAATAATATTTTACTTAGATTACTTTTTCCGTTCTTTATATTTGTTTCAAGTAGACGGGTGTTAAATACGGCAAGGTTTTTCCGTTTGTGTCCGTCATAATATCAATTGACTTATTAATCGTAAAAGTGAGGATGTCGTACGAAAATTATCTACAAGAAATATGATTAATTAGAAAGCTTTATTCGTAAGTAATATCACAAGGGCATCTAATTTTTCCGAAAAAAATCGAAAAAACACGTTGCTAAGTAATATTTTAACAAGAAGCAGGAGTGCTGGTGGCAACAAAAATCCGTGTCGAAAGACGAGGATTTTTGCACCTGCATGATTCCTTTTTGTTAACAAATATCACTTTGCATTGTGTTTTTTCGATTTTTTTCACAGGAAAAATCAGATGCCCGAATGGTATTTGACAAGACTATTTCATGAGTAACAGATTATATAAGTAATTACTTGTGATCAAAGGTACCAGGGGCGGCTAAGGAGGCTAAGCCTCCTCCTCAATAATATTCCGTGTATCACTAATATATTATATTGAATAGTCAGCATTCAGCATATTCATATTAATCAAAATCATTATTTTATGCACCTACCTGCCTTTCAACCTACATTATATAATATAATTTATTAATTACGATAGAAGGTATTTACATTTATCACATTTCATTCATTTCAATATTTGTGGCAACCCTGCAGAGGCTTAAAAAGGTATATTTTCAACGTTCATTATGCCTGCCACAGAAAAGCAAACAACGGTGCGAATACTGCGAATGAATACTTCATTGCAATAGAAAAGGAAAACACATGTAAATGGCAACCCCGATTGCACCTAAGTCTCACACAATGTCGACCAATCACAACTACAGGCTTTCGGGTAAAATCGAGTGAATTCGTTGGACATGGACCGTTGGACGTTGTCGTTGTCACTAGTCGTGGACGAAAACAGTTTCGTCGGTTTTAATTTAATTTATTGGCTTATTGTTTTTAAAATGAGTTCGGTTAGTGAAGTTTTGAATTTCAAAAATGGTGACTTAGTGGAATATTTTTTATCCCATAACTTTAGTGCACTAAGTTAAAACGATAAAGTTTTAATAAAAACCTTGCGACCTACCCCGGAATTAAACAATTTGGTGCAGCATAGCAGAATCACGGTTTTAATATCAGAAATTATGAGAGACATTCTTGGCTTACCGGATCACAGGTGAAAAATAAATTATTTTGTTGGCAGTATTTACATTTTACTAGGGAAAATGTCTCTGTTTGGCACTGGCATCTATGCAGGAATTATGGTGATTATCGATAATACAGCAGACTGCCCGATTTTCTTGAAATTTCGGATTATAGCTTATTTTGGCCTGAAAAAGCCGAATCTGAAGTCAGATTTTGTCGCTGGGTCATCTTTTTTTTTCAAAAACTTGAGCTGACCTGACTTTTTTTAATCTTACTGACCTAACCTCCAAGTTCAGAAAAGTATAAAATTCATGAAAAAGATGAATTTTATTATCAAAAAAAATGTTTTTATTATATCTATAAAAAAATAGATGTCTACACCATAGCATTTATTTAAATTTTTTTGTTTAAATGTATATTTTATTAATTTATTTTGTTATTTTATCATGTTTTGTTTGACTTTTATGACAAGAATTTTATTTTAATCTATTTTTGGGAGGGGCCTATTTTATTTCTGGCAAGAAAAAAGTCTCACCTCCCCGTTGGTTCTTGCTGGGCAACAATTGATTAATTCCTCGAATAGGTAGGTACCTATTTAATATTTTAGGGCGCTTGTTTCACTTCGATTTTCTTTAAATTATAAGGCGGTTGACCTTGAAATCCTAAAAATGTTCGGCTATGGTGTATTTTTTAACACCTCTTGTAGCCTCCTTAAACCAAGACCTCACGAGCCGCCACTGGAAGGTACTGTATTTTTGGTAACAACAACTGTCAAGTTTTGCCGCGGGTAAACTCGAAAAACCTGCTGACAGGTGATATCATACTGTTTTTTCATCTAGAAACCATTTGTAATTCAAAATTGCGCGTTTGTGATTAGTGGAAATTAAGACGAGGGAAATAGTCAAATAACAATTGTGATATTTCATCTGAGATATATTTTGATCAACATCCAGACACAAGACAACCTGATAAAGCTCAAGAGGTTAAAAATTATTAGTAGGTAAACGTATTCAATCTTATGATTCTTTAGTTGCGAGTTGTTAAATGAACCTCAATTAATAAAATTTTCTTTTAACTTTACATAAACATATGATATTCTCAGCAGAAATGTAATTGAATATTCCAATAAATATTCCTGGACTGAAAATTATGAAAATCAATATTAATCTATCATACCTGAAAATATGTGAGCGATTTGTGGCGTAGTCAGATTTTTATTACAAAACCCTTCCACCACAAATCTGTCACATACCACACCATATTTTCAGGAGTTATATAACTGTAGAACGGATTGAGCTTTTGACTTCGGATTTTCACTGTACAAGTTCATTGGTGTTCTACTTTGTATCGGCAGTATTTCCAGATGTTGAGTATATCAATAATCTATAGAAAAATTATAAATCAAATACTTTGTTTCCAAAATTGAAGTTGTTGTACCTTCGTTGTTGATCAATTTTTTTTTATAAAATTTTGATGGTTTTCATTCTATACTTATATCTAGTGGTGTAGTCAAATTTGAAAACAAAAATTGCCTATTACACTTTTGCTGTTTTTGACAAAGGAAAAACTGCCTTGGAAATGAAAAAAAATTTTTGATAATTATTTGTGTCGAAATACAGTTTTTGATGCTCAATATTAAAAAAATATATCGAGATTAATTGAAAAATGCGTATTATACGTATATATATATATATATATATATATATATATATATATATATATATATATATATATATATATATATATATATATATATATATATATATATATATATATATATATATATATATATATATATATATATATATATATATATATATATATATTATATATATATATATATATGCCTATTCGAACGGAATAGTCTCAGCGAAGTGTAGCGCGATGGAGGAGAATTGAAACCCAAAAAGTATCGTGCTTCAACATGAACTCAATCCACGTACAAATCCAAAAAACAAAAAATATTTACCTAGCAGCGGTGGTTGGAAAAATTTACTCTAATTTCTTCTTTCTGCCTCGAAATCAACCCCATATACCAAATTTAAACTCATTTGGTTTGAAGGGAGCCGCTGTAGATGACAATATGTACCGGGAAAAATATATTTATAAAAACACAAATGTAAAAATTTTCTAGAAGTACGAAAAATTGAAAAACCTCTACGAAGAAGGAAAAAATTATAATTCAAAAGGGAACGTCAATCCTCTTAACTCATGAGTGCATAAATCTTAGAAATACTGGTTTTTTAGCTCCATACAGCCTTCACAAAATAGAGAATGCTGAATTTCGAATATTTTCCGATACACCCCTCCCCAAAATCGTTTCAAATTATAAGTTTTTTCTGCCCCGGAAACAAACCTAGATACTATTTGGTCTAATGTACAGAATAAAAATAAAATATAAATATACAGGTTGTCCTAATATGGGTCACTATTGCTATCTCGGTAACTATAATAACTACAAGGTTGGTCAAATTAGATTAAACGTGCAGTTTTTGAAGGAAATTGACAATCCGGTTTCAGATTTGAAAAAAAAAATTTCTATCTTGAGCTACGGGGGTTTTTCGAAAAATTGCTCAAAACTATTTGATCAAATATCTCAAGAAGTGTAATTTTTACAAAAAATCAACGAAGAAAAAAGTTTTTGCATTTTAGACGTTCTTAAAGCTGTTTTTTTTTAAGGAAATTTGTTTCGTCTAGTTTTCGAGATATCACATTAAACTTTGTTTTTTAAATACGGACCTGCATTTTTTATTCCAAATTTTTAAAAATCTTTTTTTTCTGATTTCAACGATGTATCACATGTCCATATTCGTTTGTATTTAAATAGTAAAAAACTAGTATTCAACTTTCTTGGCACTTTTTTCAATTTACCATATTAAATCACGAAGCAAAGAGAAACAATTGATTATAAAAGCCTATGATCCGTAATAAGTACATGTGTCGTGTCAGAGTAAGTTTAAACCAACATGGTAGTGCTGAAAGAGCCCTTCAAATGTATCAAAATTCGTACCCCGAAAGGCTCTCACCGAATCGAATAATTTTTACAAGGCTAGAGCGAAATTTGCTTTAATACAGATCATTTGATAATCCTTCAGAACGGGGAACAACTGTAACGGCAGAGAATGGGAAAGATGTAACAAATGCATTCAGGCGCGGATCCAGCGGGGGAACGTCCCCCCCCCCCAAATAGCCCGGGCCCCACCTAATTGTTTTGATTGGGAGCTACTCAATTTACTATTGCCCTAAATACCAGTACCTTTTGAATATATAAATGTTTCCCCCCACCCCGAAAGTCGGGCCTGGATCCGCGCCTGAATGCTTTAGGTAATTTTAAAAAATAAGGAAGTTTTAAGGTTTATTACACAACTTGAATTTAATCAAATGGTAAAAAGTTTAGAATGTTTAAAAACTTAATAAACAGTTTCTTTCATTACACGCTGCCACAGTCTGATTATGTTAGGCAATTGTTTCATTGGTAGTTTAAGCCACCTCTGATCTTCTCATTTTTTAAAACTCAATACAACTTGAATTTTGTCTTTTTATCATTAAAACGCAAACAAATATGAATGTGATACATCGTTTAAATCAGAAAAAAGTTTTTTTTAAGAAATTACCTTTTAGAGGTAATATCTCGAAAACAAGACAAACCAAATTTCCTTAAAAAATACCAAATTGAAGAACGTCTAAAATGCATAAATTTTTTCCTCAACTAATTTTCTGAAAAAATTCTACTTTTTAAGATAATAATCTTTATTTAGCACTTGGCTAGTTATTGAAAAGAAATACAAATATTTTCAAAGCGTGTTGTTAGTTATAAACATAAACATTATCTTACTATGTTTCCCTTAAAAATGTACAAACAAATAGTTTTGAGCAATTTTTCGAAAAAGCCCTGTAGCTTGAGACTGCACATTTTGTCTAATTTGACCACCCTTTTAGTTCTTAATAATTACTGAGATAGCAAAAGTGGCCCATGGCAATTAGGACACCCTGTATATGTATATATATATATATATATATATATATATATATATATATACAAATATGAATCAAACATTTTAATTTTTAGATTTTTTTATTAATTTCCTCTTATAACAACTTATTTCTTAGGCTTAGGTGCCTTTGTCGTCTTTTTCGCTCCTTTCTTAGGCTTGGGTTTATCACCCCCCTTGGCCATTTTCTTCTTACCATACAAAGTACCATCTCGAGATGCGGCTTTCTTCAAGTTGTGATAAGCCAGAGATCTGATCTTGTTTCTTCGGGATCGTGCCCTCCTCAATTTGAAACGATCGAAATCTGTCAGTTGGGCTCTCTGCAACAGATTTCAAGAAATTAATTTCGGAAGTAACAAAAAAATTCAAGAATAATCATATTCATTGCTTCAGTTGCATAATCTTTCTGCATGTATGTATAAGACGGCATTTCCTATCGCTGTTAACATCATTTGTATTATAATAAATAAAGAGTTAGATTAAAAATTCAAATAAACTCATCACAGAAAAAGTAATTAATATTTAAAAAAATTTATTCACTCATAAAATTGAGTACATAATTTGTATAATTGTATTCACAAATTCACATTCACTGTTTTAAAATAGGAGATAGTTGAAACAACTAATTGGATCTCAAAATCCAGGGTTCATACAAGTTATAAAGGCTTCACCAATTAAAGATAAAAAATAATATCAAACATTTTATAGCATAATATGTTTATGATTGTTATTCAAATCAAAATGATACACCCTTACTGCTACAACTTGTACTTGTAAGACCTTTCGTTACCAGATATATTGGGCAAATTGATAATGGAAAAAGTCGATGTTATAAGTGTATATTACCGTAGACATATTATAACAATTATAATTTATTTCTTTTTAAATAGTAAATTTTTTTGGACAATTATGCTACATCCACTCACATGTCACAAATATAAGTGGTAATAACTGCAAATATGGAAGATTAAAACTGTTTTTAAAATTTATATTACCTAATACAAGCCAAATATTCTGTAAATGTAAAAAAGCAGTTCTTGCATAGCCAAAGATCCATATAGCAAAATGCAGATATAATCTTACATCCCATACATAACTCATGTAATATCAAAAACAACTTCAGAACACCAAAAATGAATATCAGGGAACTATCTGAAAGGCAGTGAATCCAAATATTCTACTAGGGATCTATTTGCACCAGGAATCATCCAAACATCAGCAACACAAGTGACAAAAATGTGATTACCTAATGCCAAAAATAGTAAAAATTGTACTGTTTGAAATTTTGTTCACAAATGTGAATACATGCTCTCCCTGTCTTAAATTCAGTAATAGGAAACATTGATAAAATAATTAAAATCATATTCTGAAATTGAGAATTATTCTTGAATATAAAATTTAATATATGGCATTTAATTTTAGTTCCGTTTTTCATTTCGCAAAACAAATGAACATAATTGATATACAATTACATAAAATATAAAATTAACATAAAGTTCAATTCATACCTTCTGTTTTGCTCCAACTTTCTTTGCCCACACTGATTCCGACCATTTTTCATCTACCTTATTATCATTCCATGCTTTACGGACTACGCGAGTAGATGCTGTAAAGGGAAACTTAATTCTGAACTTCGTTAAATGTAACTGACTCAACCTGATCTGATTACGCGGAACATTTGAACATGGTCCATCAATGAGTACCTAGAACATTAAATCCGATACAATTAAATGATTAACGACTAGTGATTCTCAAAAATTTATTCAACTCAATCAGAATTATTATTAGCTTCATATATGTATCAGTCGGCAATTCCTATCTAAATAATGGTTCATCATAAAGGTTAACCTTAAATTAAGAAAACACGTGGATGCATTGTTACTCACCCTAGTTTGATCGATTACATCAACAATACTAACTAATTTGCCTTTATTAGGGCCGTCGGATACGACGGCTATTCTGCCTGTCTCAACAAACCTTTGGTATGGCTGAAACAAACGAAATAATGATTAACCACGACTGCAAATTAAAAATAAAATAAATGTATTTCATGGAAAATTATTCCTAGGAGATAAAACACAAAGGGTTTTTATTCCTTATTCGAGAAAAATTGTACAAAAAGCATTAAATGTTTACAATAAACTTTCTTCGTTTTACACAAGCTTACTCACCATGTTTGCCCATAAACGTGAAAGAAACTTAACGCGGAAACAATATGGAGTTTTAGGTTAATTCGGAGTAGCCAATCGTAAACATTATAATCCAAATATAACTAGACAGGAAACGATCTCACCCAGAGTTAAGACAACTAGTAGATTCATGATTATAAAGTCGACCAAACACAATAAACTGCATATTGATGAGTTGAATACTATAAAGGTACTCAATAAATTGGATAATAACAATAGAACTTCACTGGAACTTAGGTGAAGTAACTTAAATATAAATTTGAGTATCTATCTTCCGAAACTAATTCCGTTCTTTTTCTTGAATCTTGAACTATTCAAGCGGTCATATACATTACGATTACATTTACTCAATCTCAATATTGTATTATGTAACTCCATTGATTTGATCATCAAATGATATTAATACTGAATGGCAGAATGCCGTTCTGTTCAATAGTTCGTACTATATAAAATTCACATGAATTACTGACAATAATTAAACTGCAATCACTTAATCAATAACACCATTTATTCGATTATTTATTATATCATTAATTTATTTCCGCCAAAGTTCCTGGAAAACCTTTTCACATCAATCACATACACACACAAATCACATTTACTAGCGAACAATTATATTTATGATGAAGAAATCAACCACCATTTTTTAGCTATAATTCCTCTAATATATATATATATATATATATATATATATATATATATATATATATATATATATATATATATATATATATATATATATATATATATATATATATATATATATATATATATATATATATATATATATATGTATATATATATATTGCCGTAGTAAAACCTCTCTTTAAAAAAGGAAATCCTGAAGACCTGGGAAATTATCGCCCTATAAGTCTGCTTACCTCGTTCTCGAAAATTTTTGAAAAACTCTTGGTAAATAGGCTATTGAACTTTTTCTATAAATGTAAAATTTTCTCAAAAAATCAGCATGGATTTTTAAAAAACAAAAATACAATGACAGAAATTTACGAATTGTCGCAGTCCATAATCGAAGGATTAGAGAGGGGAGAAACTCCAGTAGGTCTTTTTATAGACCTGTCCAAAGCATTCGATTGTGTAAAACATGATAATCTGCTGCAAAAACTATCAATTTATGGAATCAGGGATAAACAACTGGATTTATTTCGCAATTACCTTCATGGTCGATGTCAAAGAGTAGTTATGGATGTTGACGGTGAAACTATTATATCGAACGATGAAAAACTTGAGGTTGGGGTTCCTCAAGGAAGTATCTTGGGGCCACTTCTCTTTTTAATCTATATAAACGATTTGCCTAATATCTTTCAGGAATGCCCAAAGTTTTTCATGTATGCTGATGACACGAATATTCTAGTAACAAAAAAGGAAGTGGAAGACTCGATATTAGAAACAGAAAGTGCTATTTCAATGGTGTCGGACTGGCTTGGTAAGAATCACCTAGTCATGAATGCAGACAAAACAGAGTGTGTAGTTTTTAAGACAACTCATACAAAAATAAAAGTACCGGCAGTAATAAACATAATGGGAAAAACTACAGATATAAACTCACACATAAATTTCCTAGGAGTCACTCTGGATTGTAATTTGAGGTGGACCAAACAAATTGAGAATGTCAGAAAGAAGCTTAACTCTGTAATTTTTTCGCTAAGAATCTTAACAAGAACAGTAGGTTTAGAGGTTCTCAAGATGGTGTACCATTCAAACTTCCAGTCCATATTAGGTTACGGTATTGTCATATGGGGAAACAGCTTGGACATAAACAAAATTTTTTCTACTCAAAAAATTGCCTTCAGAATAATTCTACGAATGAAGTTACGCGAATCTTGTCGTGGTAAATTTAAACTATTGAACATCCTAACCGTGCCAGGATTGTATATTTTTTGTTGTCTCCAATTTTTAATTAAACATAGTGAATATTTTTGGCATCATAGAAATGTTAATTGTACCAGAAATATTCAATATTTTCATGTCCCAAGTCATTCTCTGACATTATCAGAAAAAAACGCCAAGTATATGTGCATCAAACTTTACAATACTTTGCCACGTAAATATCAAATCATTGAAAGCTACAAACAATTCAAAAAAGAAGTATTTCAATATCTCATCAACATCGAGCCCTATGATATGCGTGAATTTTTTGAGTACAAACACGATCGAACCACGAATTGAGTGTCCTTTTGATTTATGATTTTTTCATCTTAAGTATGATCATAAATCATTTCCTTATTTGACTTGTTTTCTATTCAATGTTGTATTTTGATTATGAGAATAAAGACTATTATTATTATTATTATTATTATATATATATATATATATATATATATATATATATATATATATATATATATATATATATATATATATATATATATATATATATATATATATAGCAATTTGACCCTAAAATAGTATAAGACCAATGAATAATTCTTCATCAAGTTTCCTACAAATAATTGATTTAGTCACTTTTCAACGCAGATTTGTTCTTCTTTCTTCATAAACAAATTTTGCTTATTAGACAAAATCCCACAGATTTCTATATGTTGGTTGGCCAAAAAAATATCTGTTACTGAGATCAGAGAAAAGATTAAGATTAAAAATAAAACGGAAAAAATAATATTTGTTTTAACTTTCTTTTCTTCTGTCTAGTAACCTATAAAACTTCAAGTTAACTAATTTTAAGTTGTGGAAACAGGAAAATATGAGGAAAATTGAAAACAGTGAATATTGTTTGTTGAAGATGTTACTTCTAATTTGAAAATGCTTATCTGGAAAATCTATTCTAGGGTACCTTTTCCTAAACCGAATCATTATGTCTTGAAACAGTAAGGATATAAATGTGTAAATTCAATAAATCATTTTTCTCGTTTTGTAGATCGAATTTGGTGAGATTAAATCATGGTAACAATGGCAAAAAAAAACTGAAATTTTACTTCGTTAATAGATATATAGTATATCTTAAAGATTATGAAAAACACATTGAGAAACGCTTTCCAAATGCTGTTGGATTGTATAGATCTTTCAAGGATGGAACAAAAAATTTCATAAGAGATGTTAGACTTTATTATACTATAGTACGCTCATTAAATAAAAGAACTAAACAATTGTGTGACCTCACACGCAAAGAACTTGAACTTTATGATAGCTTGCCAAGAGATATGCTAAAATTAACTCCATTACTACTTTTCTCAGCATTGCCATTTACTAATTATGTGGTATTCCCACTAATTTATTTTTTTCCTAAACAACTGCTCTCTCAGCATTTTTGGACAATAGAGCAGAGAAATAAATTTAACAGATCTTTCTTATATGACAGATTGGTTCACAATAAACCAATATTTAGGCACCTTCAGGAACAGTTGAGTAGATTAGAATGCCATGAATTACACAAACCTTGGCAGAATGTTTTAGGAAAGATTGGTAGTGGTGTGCAACCTGAAGTAGACAAAATATTAGAATGTAAGGATTTATTTCTAAATGAGCCATATAACTTGAACTATCTTAGAGGAAGTCATGTTGTAAGTGAAATTTATAGTTTTTTCCTTCTTATTACTTTTAATTTGTTATTATTCTATAGAAACACCTTCTGCATCTACACAATCTTCACACATTCATCTGGTTCAGAAGAAGTAGATTAGCTGATAAAGCACTTTTACTGAAAGAGATGGATTTAGCTATCTTGAGAGAGGGTGGAGTACATAATTTGCCAGTTGAATCTCTAAGAAAGTCTTGTTATATACGTGGTATGTATGTTTTAAGGTTTGAATAATTTTTTTCAGGTGCTTTCCTAATCTATTATTAACAGTTAGGTAATGAATACTAGAGATTTTTGATACACTAGTCTTTTCTAATTCAAAGATGAATATTAATCAACATAGTTAAGACAAAATAGGTTGAATGTTCCTTTTTTTGGGTTGATGTAGTGGATACTTGATGTAAATTAATAAACATATTAAAACAATGGCTAATAAAAACAATTTAAATGTTTATTAGATAAAATAGGCATGGTGAATGTTTGGTGAAACTTCACCTTCTTCAGATGCTGGGTGCAAAATTTTGCGCCCACATGCCATACTTCTCCAATAACAAATTGATGGTTGCTAGTGCTGCAACTTGTTATTTCAGGAGAGGTGCGTATCAAATTTTCTAAATCCATTTTTGTAAAATAGGACGCTAAACGAAACATATAGGTAAACGTCAAACTACTAATGTTATCTGGGACTATAAATTTCAGAAAAATCTGAGCATGTTCAATGAGATTTCAAGCGTTTTTGAAATACCCAAAACAGCCGATTCATTTTCAAATTTATCTAATGAGAAGTCGTATATTGCTACCTGTCAGTGCAGAAAAAAGTATTTTTATAAGCAAATATTTGTAGGAATTTTCTGAGCCAATTCAATTTCATCAACTAATATGTATACTTTTTTAATAAAAGACACAAAGGCCTCGCTTATCACTTTGTGAAACATTATGTGAAATAAGAAACACTTGGCTCAAGTTTTACTGAAAGTATATTAACAAACTCTACATATGTTTCGGGTGGTTAGCACGTTCTCAAGAGTAATAAAATATTAACTGAAAAAACGGGTGGTTAGCCCATTCTCAAGAGTAATACAATATTAACTAAATTTCAAAATGTGTAATATCTATTTATCTTCCTACTACAGACTTCAAAACCGGTGTTAGGGAAATTCCATTTGATCATTGCAGAGAGGTAAGTTATTTTTCCAAGTACTTGAAATTTCAATGATTTCGAGGGTATCTAATCTCTTGCCTTTATTACCTGGGTGTAACAACTCCGTTTTCGTGGATTTTTAGTTTAGTTAATATTGTATTACTCTTGAGAATGGGCTAACCACCCAAAACATAGAGTTTGTTAATATACTTTCAGTGAAACTTAAGCCAAGTGTTTCTTATTTTCTCTTATTTAATGTGTATACTATAGATGTCACAATTACTATGAGTGTTATTTCTCAATTATATATCACTACATATTTCATTTTTTGCACTATATAATCATCTGTGTATGTTTTTACTGAATGTTTTGCCATCACTTGGCTTTACATAATCTAAAATTATAATAGTCTTATTTGCATAACATTAAATATCACTTTTAATTTGCTAAAAATATCTCTTTTGAATTGGATCCAAAATGTTAAAATTTATGAAAATAATACACACAAATTTTATTTTTGAAAACTTTTTTTTAGGGCTTAATCCGACCAATATGAAACATGAAGATATGATAAATTGGCTCAATAAATGGATACAGGTTTCTAAGATGATTGATTATGATAGTGCTTCACTGTTGCTTCATTGTCCAATATTACTTGGATACAATGAACCTTCAAATTGGTCATTAATTTATACCAACAGTAGAAAACAAATACTGTGAGTTTTTTTTTGTGATATGTAAAAGTTATTCATACCAAATATAAAAATGAATTTATTGAGAAAATAAAAAATATATGTATATTACAAATATTTCATTTGTTTATCACATCAACACAAGTCTAACCGAAAGATTTGCCATTTAATAAAATAGATCACTTTAATGCAATCGAGTTGAAGTGTTAATCTATTTTACCCAAACCTGCCTGTGGTGAGAGTATAGTTAACACAAAAACTTATAGTAATTCATTGTTCAATATAACTTGGATACAATTAACCTTCAACTTGAACATTAATTTTTGTCATCTGTTTTTCTTATTTATGTAAAAGTTATCAATGCCAAATCTGAAAAGGAATTTATTAAAAAAATACATGTATATTACAAACTATTTCATTTGTACATTACATCAACAAAGGTAGCACCAAAACATTGCCATCTAATCAAATACTCACTCAAATGTGATGGGGTTGAATTGATAATTAATTTTGCCTTTTGAAACATGCCTAATGTTTCACTAGAAGACTAAATTTGAGATTATGAAAAAGAATTACCGATCCCTCTTGTTTTTTGAACCAGCTTTGAAGTATTAATAATTTATAGTGTTCGTTCTTTGAAATAATAATAGTTTATTATTTGAACCCAGAGAATAATATTCGAAAAATAAATTCTTCGTTTTAAATATCTCGTCAAAGGCTTATCTCTATAAGTTTTCCTGCAGATCTTAGGCATTCTGTGAAACTGGCAAATCTTCAGAAAAAGGTATGAAGGATGGCAATGATCCCAACTTGGGCCTTTTTGAAATGAGGGTTTCTTCAATTTCTTTTTTATTTTCTACTTCGAAATAGTAACGGACATTAGGTTTTTCATAAGTTCCCATTACGTTTTCCTTAACAATTTCATTTTCCTTCTTTTTCATCAGTTTTTTATTATTTTTTTTTGATACTTTTTTAAATGTAGATTTAGGATTTATATGTGGATATTCGCACTTCCTTCTAGAACATTTCTGCAATTTTTCATATTCTGGACAAAGGAATTGATGCCTTTTTTCACACTGCAAAAAAAAAATTTTATAGTTAATAAACATTTCTTTTTATTTGATATATCACTGTAATTGATGACAAATTTTCTAGAAAAATATATGAAGTTCTGTCTTTATTCATAACGAACAAAGAAATTATGTTGTTGAAGACACTAATAACGTAACATTTTTTTCAAATTCGCGTAATTTTACAATTCATAATAACTCAGATAGAATCAGGGTGATATGATACAATGTGTTAATTTATCATGTCAGCAAATATTTTCAAACATCTAGAAAATATATTCATTAATGGCTCTCATTCATTCTCATTCACTTTTTCAAGGCACATAAGAAAAGGATATTCAGTACTGACTTATCTTATAGCTTTCTTGAAGAAACAATAATAATTATATGTATAATTAAGATTAATGATATGACAAATGTCGATGATTCCAACTAAATAGATTCATCCACGAAGAAAAAAAGAAACAACAAGAAAGATTTATGGTCAGATGTTGAACATTTTACATTTAGCTAATATGAATGTGTCATTTATTTGACGTGAAACTTCATACAGAAATAAGCTACTTATTGGACTGTTTATCCCACAAAGTGGTCAATGAATAATTGCATTGTCTTCATTTAATTTGTATTGAAAGTTAAATACATGGATAAAGGGCAAGATGAAATAATTATAATATGTTTGATTAAACTGTTTTAATACTGTTGACCCTGATTGCCAAGTATGTACATTGATTAATTTAAAAAATTACAAAAGAATGAAGAAAATAAAAGTTTTGCAGGTTTTTCACATATTGTTTGAAAACGATATTTTACAATCATCAATGTTCGTAGTTTGTAACATTCAAAGTATCGCACTTATCTCACTATGTATAACAAACAACTATCACTCTAAGAACAATAAATTAAAATACACAGTATCAGTTAGTCATAAAGACATACTTCTTTATATAGTCAAGTTTTTCCTAAATCTTGGTACGAATAGGAAATTGAAAACGGTTGTAGAAATTAATGGGCAGTTCTCTGATAAACTTAAAATAATATATCACTTCAATAATAGAAAATAAAGTTTCATTAGGTGATCATTATTTTCCCACAAGTTATTTTCTGATGATTTCAATAAAAGTGGCATATTTTATCAAAGATCTTGATTCCTTAACAGCTTTTAATTCTTGAAACTCTATATAATCTCAATGAATGCCACATAATCAACAAGTATGAGTACATATTATTACTGTACTCTATTACGTTTATACCTAACAATTCATCTATTGAAAGGGTTATAGTATCTTAGATAATGATAAAAGTAAAAAAACTATTACATTAATATCCTAATCCTTCTATTGAGAATCACTAGATGAACTGCTACTGGAATCAGTCGACATTACTTCAACATCTTCAGGCTCCTGCTTGTGGTTTCTTGTATCCATTGGCACACTTCCTTGGCCTACAGTCATGTGAATTTCACCTGATGGGTGCCATGCAAACTGGTTCTGCTGTGCAGCTGGAATTTCTCCCGGATGTCCACTCCTATGCAACTCAGATATATTTGGTTGAGCTAACAAATGCCCATTTGCTGAATCGGTCATTCTACCAAGTAGACCTAACCGCATTTCTATATCTGTGGGATAAGGACGACGTGGATCTCCTTGTTGCCAAGTCAGTGGAGCACAAATGGCATTCGAAGCACTTATCCTATGGGCAAACTTGATGAGTTCCTCAGACGATACTGGCTTTTTATTAGCTTTAGAAATCGATTGTAGTTTTTGATTTGCTTGATAGATTGCAGTTGAAAGTATCTGCTCTGCTTCTTTTAATTGTTTCTGTAAATTATTGATATCTTGATCTTGTCGGTCCACTTCTGCTCTAAGAATATCCATTTTTTCTTCAATGAAAGCTTGTTCAGATGCTAATTTCAGAGTGGCTTTCAGTTCCTTATCTTTCGCAACAAGTAAATCTGTTAATTGTGTATAATCTGGACCGCTTAGTTTCATATGTTTTGGTGCTATAGCATTTTCTATTATTTCTCTGAAAAGCATAGAAATCAATACTAATTCCTCCAGCGATATATTCTAACTTACTTTGATATTAGCTCAATATCGTCCAAAATATCCAACAGCTTTTCTTTCGTACTAATTTGAGAGGACATTTTGAAAATATTCAATAGCGAAATAAATTTAATTTTAATATCAACGGAATCAATTTTATGTCCTCTAATATAATATCTACAACCTATAACTTCATTCTAATGAAAATTTACGTCGCCGTCGCCCTGTATCTGTAAATATAAATTCAACAAGAACCAAAGAAGGAACTGTCAAATATGAATTCTGTGGCACAAGCCCACTCAATTCATAGAAATAATCGTCCATCCGTCATTATGTCAACCAAAATATACGATGTTCTCTGGTTACTTTTGGTTATAACTTTTTATTTTGAGGATTTGATGTTAGTAATAAAAAATAAATTGTTCCAGAAAATTTATGACGAAACGAATACGTTAAAGGTGAAAACTGATTAGCTTAGTACCTGCGATAAAATAGGCGGTCTTATTCATATATTTTTTTATGGCAATGACAACTATCATGATGTAAGAGTTTTATACGATGAACTTATGCAATTTAAATTTGCCCATAAATATCTCTGATGTAATACTCTCAGCTATTGGAGGTGATAAAAATTATAAAAACTTCTCTTTTACAGTAAATTGAAAATATAGATAATATAAACGCTTCACTTAAGGAAAAATATGCCAGCTGGTTTGAAGACTGATTCTTTTTATTTTATGTGTTTATATCGCCATTAGTAACGTTGCTTATGAACAACCAGACATCAGAGTCCCCAGAACCTTGTTTAGAAAATCTATTATATATACAGAGTTTGGGTGCATAGTTTCAATTCTGAGACCATGAAGGTCCTCCCCTAACGTAGTTGTTTTCTACTTAGGGAATGAATCCTTTGAGACAAGAAACAAAACAAAATATCTAGCTTTATTATTACGTGATACTTCTGAAAATAAATTTCACTGAAATAACTAACAGAAACAAATTATAACATCAAGAATAAACATACATGTGTATATGTATATATATATATATATATATATATATATATATATATATATATATATATATATATATATATATATATATATATATATTTATATATATATGTATATTTATATATATATATATATAAAAAAATATAAATATATATATATATATATATATATATATATATATATATATATATATATATATATATATATATATATATATATATATATATATATATATATATATATATATATATATATATATATATATATATATATATATATATATATATATATATATATATATATATATATATATATATATATATATATATATATATATATATATATATATATATATATATATATATATATATATATATATATACACTGGCCAGCAAAATTAACGCACCACTAAAATTTGGGTCAATTTCAAAGTTAATTTTCTCGCGAACTGCTGAATCGATTTAGATAAAAAAAAATTTCAATGTAGCTTAAATCTTCAGAAATGACGTTATGCAAAGAGAGAAAATTTAAATTCGGGTTTTAGGCATATACTGGGTGTTTGAAGAAAAACTAGTAAAATGCACAAATTTTGTCATATTCTGTGGGAATTCCCAGTATTAGGTGTCTCTCTAAGTCAAAATATAGCCCCATCTTTTACAAGCATTTTGTTTTTTTATTCACGTTTTCACTGATGAGACGAGGTTTTATCTCTACAGTAAGGATCGAAGCTCAGAAATTATTCGACAGCTAAACGAACGTTATTCACAAAATAATATTCGATAAACCGAGTTATTTAATGGAGGCTCTGTGATGTTTAGGGGCGGAATTTCTTTGGCAGCTCGTACAGACATCATGTCGTTGCATGGAGCACCTTTAAACAGCGAAAAGTACATTGACGAAATTTTCTCAGAGCATGTGGTCCCTATGGCTGGTTATATTGGAGATAATTTTATACTAATGCAAGATAATGCCAGACCACATACTGCGAAAATAGAACTAAATTAACCAGAACATTTATGGGATCTAATGAAAGGCAGCTTAGAGATCATCAACCCCCACCTGCCTCCTTGGATGATGTAGAAAACATTATGAGGGAAATATGGACAAATATAGATCAAGCAAAAATTAGACGTCTATTTCAAAATATGGGTCGTCGATGTCAATCAGTTATAAGGAATAGGGGAGAAAACACTGTTGACTTTTTATTTTAATGTTTAAGATTTTATTTAAAATTATTTTAAAATACATTTTAGTTGTTACGTTTTAGATTAAATTCCGTATTTCATTTAATAAGCAAGATAAAGAAGTGAATAAAAAAACAAAATGCTTGTAAAAGATGGGGCTATATTTTGACTTAGAGAGACAACTAATACTGTTGATGGGAATTCCCACAGAATATGACAAAAGTTGTGCATTTTACTAGTTTTTTTTCAAACACCCAGTATATGCCTAAAACTCGAATTTAAATTTTCTCTCTTTGCATAACGTCATTTCTGAAGATTTAAGCTACATTGAATTTTTTTTTTATCTAAATCGATTCAGCAGTTCGCGAGAAAATTAATTTTGAAATTGACCCAAATTTTAGTGGTGCGTTAATTTTGCTGGCCAGTGTATATATATATATATATATATTTATATATAAATATATATATATATATTTATATATTTATATTTAAATATATATATAATATATATATATATATATATATTATATTATATATTATATATATATATTATATATATATATATATATATATAATATATATATATATATATATATATATATATATATATATATATATATATATATATATATATATATATATATATATATATAATAATAATAATAATAAGGTACTTCAATATATCATAATAAATCGGAAGAGCAATTTTCGAAGAATTGACTGTTTTTTGTCCAGTCAATTTATTTGTGATAACAATGTCTCAGTGTACAAAGTTTAGGAAAATTATTTCATAGAAAACTCAATATCACACTGTCAATAATAAACATTTTTAGCCAAAATTGATATTTAAAAGAAAATACCTTAGTTCCTTCTTTGCAAAAACCTTCAAGGAAATCTTTGCATATATCAGCCTTCGGGCTAATTTTTACATGGAGATATTGACAATCATCTCTGGAACATAAGCCTTCTAAGAAAAATTTGCATGTTGGCATCTTCTCAGGGGAAACCTTATGTGACAGTAAGCAATTCTTTTTAACACATGCACCTTGTAGAAACCTGAAATTGAAATGTATCAACACATGCCTCTACCACTAATAACAATTTTCACTGAAACTTAGTTTTTCGATCAATAAAAAAACAAAAAAAAAATTTATATATATAATAATTCTGTTAATATTCATGTTTAAGCATCTCAGAAGGAAAACTATGTTTTTTTTTATGGATAATTGTGTTTCCTACCATTTCTGAGACACCATTAAAGATATTATTCATTCATTAATCACATGACCAAATACATACTTATTTCCAATAAAAATTTTTACAGCTGATATTAATTTCTTGATAAACACACATTAAGACATTGATGTGCTCTATTTTTATAAAAATAAAACATTTACTTACTTAGAACATAAAATTATTTGATCAGAATTATGGATTTTAATGCATGTTCCATTTTTTTGTCCATTACATTTTCCGTGTCTCTTATAAATTGAGCATGGCATATTACTCTTCTTTAATTTTGATGCCGATGCTATTCGAGGCCTGAAAAATATATCTCAATATTTTAGTTATACACTTCCAACATAAATAAAATACAATTCATCCTATCCATCGTTGAAAATGTGTGAAACATCTTAACAATCGTAGCAGTACTTTAACATTACATTTTACATGACATAAGAAAGTCAAATCAGCTTGTGATCTTTATAACTAGACTTACAAACTTGAAGAAGATCACAAATAACATCTGCAACATTCAATAATAAAAAGCATTATATACTCGTTTATATATTTTCAATTAATTATTTCAATAAAATTATATTAATCTGTGCGAGGTAAGAGTTCAAGAAAACACCTATCTGAAAAAATATATTCTTTGCCATTAGATTGCATTTTTTGTGAGTAATGAAAGAATAAAAACTGAAGACAATATACAAAGATTATTCCATTTTGTGGAATATATTTGAATTTTACACACTGGACTACCATAAGATTTGGGAATAAATAGAATTTAAAAAAATATGTTTGAGTGTTATTTGTTTTAAAATATGAATTCTCAACCAGTAAGTCAATTTGGAAGGACTGAAGAGATGAACAAAGCTTAAATACCTCCAAAAATGTGGGAAATTTATACATAAGAATTGCAGCAGTGAGAAAAAACATTTGAAATCCGTAAATTGTACTTTCCTAGCATCAAGTGCAATTATTACAATTCGTATCGGTTCCAGCATCATTTTGGAAGTACAACAAGGAACATCAGTCAGATTCTATTGAGAAACACATGCAGTTGCATCAAATGATTAACAGCTGATTAACCAATTGGGGTGCTGTTTGTGGTGCCAAGTACTGTGTCTACAATGGTGACTCTAAGTTCAGAACTGTTTTTCCTAGAATTGCTACCCTGACACAAAGAAACATTTCTGTATACTTCAGATTTTCAAACCACCAAACTCAATTCTCTGAGTAGAGCAATATATTCTTTCATATCCTTCTAAAAAACTCCTAACAATACTTACCTCACAAGTTTGTAACGCCCTTGATGTTCCTTAACTATATCACCAGATATTTTCCTTTTAAATTTAGCAGGAGTTAGTTTAGTTGTATTTATTCTATGTTGACTCTTTAGAGATGCGTATAAACTTGTATTGAGTGAATCCTTATTTTGCCTAACACATAAATTGGTTTTCTTCAAAGCACTTGGAGAATTTCGATATAATATTCCATTTATATTGATCAGACTTTTCTGACTAGTATTTTTCAGAATAACATTATTTGCTAAGAAACTGGAACTATTATACTTGTTGACATAAATATATCTCTTACGGAAATTTGGAGAATTTCTTTCTACACGCTGAACACTTTCACTAACTGCTTTATTAGTATCTCTTATGTTATTAATGATTTTATGTTTAGATCTCATAACCACTCTATCTATTTTTTTCATTATTCCATTAGTTTTGATATATTTGAATCTAGTATTGATTGAATGTCTTTGAACAGATTTTTTATGAATTAAAGCTGACATATTTATAATTTTTGTTCTTGTATAAAATATTTGGCGATGTTCTGGAGTCTTCAAGCGTTTGTAAGGAAATATATTAACTTTTTTATATAGATGTGAAGAGTCTATACTCTTTTGTAAATTAGCGGATGTATCACATATAACATTGGTTTTAGATGCAGATACTTTGATGAATTTATTTTTTGTTGAAACCAACACTCTACCAATACTATTTCTTGGAATTACTTTTTTAAACAGATCTGGAGATGAATCTATATTTCTGGAAAAATTAGCAGATGAATGAGATACATCATTTGTTTTAAATTCGGGTACTTTGATTAATTTATTTTTTGTTGATACCAACACTCTACCACTCATATCTGTTGGAATAACCTTTAAAGGATTTCTATTTACAGGTAGAGTATTTTTGATATCAGGATCTGGCATTGAAATTGAAGGTATTGAATTGATTAATTTAGGATTAACATAAATGTGAGGTCTAGTACCAACACTATCTTTAACAGCATTCGCTGAAAAATTTGGATTGATAAACACTTTTATATTATCTTTAAACCTTGGATTCACCAATATTGTAGATCCTTTTGAAGGATTTGGGTTATTTTGCTTGACAAATATATACTTGTTTCTTTGATTATCCCTATACGCACAAACTGGGTTTTCTATACTGGTTGAGCCGTTGCAACGGAAGCCTGAAATAACACATTGTAATTCATCACCAAAAATTAAATAATTCCAGTCACCTTGATATTCAGCCATTATAAGCTTAAAATTGAATAACTGGAAGAGAGTCCTAAATCATGAAACAATATTTCACTACAATCACCTTATATGTTCTTTGCTAAAAACACTAAATATTCTTGAAGTTTGAAGTGTCACAGCAGTCAAATAACCCAAATACTTCTGTCAGTGCAGAAAACACGTGCACTATACTTTACAATTTTTTAAACGATCTGTCATGAATTTTGATTTATTGCACTTTGAACTACTGGTATTTACCTACAATACACTTCAAGAAAAGAAGAGTAACATATTGTTGTAAGTTAAACTACGCAGGCAAGTATTATTTTGTCTTTTCTCAATACCGAGTCGAGTGTTTAGGCTAGCTGCTTAGGGCTTAACTGCTTACTAGTATTTGGGAAGTCTCGAGTACAAGCCACGGGGCCCATTTATCGTTCTATGACTTCTATGAGGTTTACTCATGGCGTAGGTAAGTAACTGAGTCACTATCAACAAAGTCCCAATCTGTGATCTGGCTGAAGGAGTTCCTTCTTAACTCAAGTTTACTCAAGTATTCCGCTTCCCAGACACATATTTGAGGGAGGAATGAAACACGTAGTTTTTTCTTTCTCTTGGCATTGTTATATAAGTAAGCCAAAGTACCTAATTTGAAGTTATTGAAACCAGAACAAAATGTCATATCTATTTGTTATTCTACCAATTCCTCATTCAGAACGATTCAAAGATTCAAGTAATATTGCCCCAATGCCCCCAATTACAATATCAAAATAACAATTGAAAGAAACATGTGATTGCCGTTAACCATACTAAATTTTTAGAAAAAAAAAATTCGATGAGTGTATGTGGAGGAAATAAGCACAATATTTAGCAAAATATATATTTGATGTTCACCTTTTTTTGTCTAAATGGGTATTGCAACAATTTTATTTTATATTGTAAAATAGTATTTCACTATCGTTCTATTGTTCAAGATTTAAAATATATTCCCAAAGCTACAAATAGTCAATTATATACTCGACATATACATGAATGTAGCTGAATATCTTTATAATTTCAATGGAAATTGTGCCCTAGTTCTTAAGTTATTTCGGCTGAACGATAGGATACGTCTACTTAATTTACCGAGTATCTGAATCTGACTGATTTTTAATAATGAAAATATTTTTGTATCATATTAATAGAGGAACCTCTGATAAAATTTTAATCATTTTAATAATTATTGGAACGGAGTTCTTCATCTGACGTTATACTGCAGACACTTGGCGAATGAGAGCTAGGCCGAAAGAAGACTTAGACACTCATGACACTTTTCCGGAGTGAGCCTCAGCTGTATTCATATTCATACATGCGCATGTGAAGAGCAAGCCATGTGTGCATCCTAATACTCATAACCTCAATTCTCAAACTCTTGTTATTGTTTTTAATGAAAATTGAACTATGAAAGATGAAAGTGATTAAGCAGAAGTTCAGGATAGTGAGCAGTAGTAAGCACATTTATATAGGATCTTGCACCGTATATTTTAAACTAGGTTTAATGATAAACCGAGTTTAATTCGACATTTTCGCTTGTCAAATGTCAAATTAAACTCGGTTTATCATTAAACTTAGTTTAATAATATACGGTACCTTATAAAGTATTTTAAAGATGATCTAGAACGCTTAGCATATACAACAAAAATGTACATTGCTGGCGATTTCAACATTAACTTTACTGATAGAAACTCAGAACCAGGGTTAGGTACAATTTATTTTGGATGAATTTGATCTAAAAACTAACAATGATCCAGCTAAATCTACAACAAGATATAATACACTAATATCAGTTTTTACGATAAAAAAAAAATTTTCAAGATAAAATACCTCTATCGGTGCGTTTTTCTCGGAACACTTACATAAAACTGATCGCAAGCATACGAGGGCGGTCCGAGAAGTTCTTAACTTCACCGCCCGCCGATGGCGCCACTATCGCAAGAGAAATTCACTATCATTTAATATATTCTTGTAGACGCCTACTGTCAAAATTTCAGCCGCATCGGACTGGTAGTTTTGTTTTGACAACGTGTTGAAGCGGGCGTGTTCGCGGATTTCAGAAAAATAGAAAAAAAGCAATATCGGTCAGTGATTCGATTCTTGTTTTTGGAAGGGAAATCGCGCGGCGAAATGAAAGAGCGTTTGGATGCTGTGTACGGTGACTCTTCTCTTTCAATGTGACCGTAAAAAATTGGTTTATCGAGTTTTAACGTGGTGCACGTCGGTGAGCCGCACCCAGATACTCCGAAAACGGCTACCACGTAGGATAACGTTACAAAAATCCGCGATCTCGTATTGGCAGACCGCCGATTAAAGGTGCGCGAGATAGCTGAGACAGTAGGCATCGGCATCTCAAAAGACCGCGTGGGTCATATTCTGCATGAAGTATTGGGCATGAGAAAGCTGTCTGCACGATGGGTGCCGCGTTTGCTCACTCCGGACAACAAGCGCAACCCACTTCAGAGCAATGTTTGAAGCTGTTTAAGCGTAATCCGAAGAAGTTTCTGCGTCGTTTCTTGACCGTAGACGTAACATGGATCCACTGGTATACACCAGAGACCAAGGAACAGTCAAAACAGTGGACTTCAGTCGGCGAACGTGCTCCGAAGAAGGTGAAGGCTGTCCTATCGGCCGGAAAACTGATGGCCAGCCTTTTCTGGGATTCAGTAGGTGTAATCTACATCGACTACCTGGAGAAGGGTCAAACAGGCATAGGGCTCTACTATGCCAAATTATTGGGCCGATTCTACAACGAATTGCAGAAAACACGGCCCCATTTGAAGAAGAAAAATGTACTTTTCTACCATAACAAGGCACCAGCTCACACCTCTGCCGTCGCCTTGGTTAAATTGGTCGAATTACGCTACGAACTGCTGCCCTATCCACCGTATCCTTCAGTTTTGGCCCCGTGCGACTTCTTCTTGTTTCCATTCTTGAAAAAGTCACTCGCCGGTCAGAAATTTGAGTCGAACGTGGAGGTTATCGCCGCTACGGAGGCCTACTTTGCAGACCTACAGGAAACGTATTTTTCAGACGGGTTAAAGAAGTTAGAGTATCGCTGGATCAAGTGTATCGAGCTAAAAGGAGACTATGTTGAGTAATAAATCGGCACTTTTCCAAAATTTTCGTTTTTCATTTGTAGGCCAAGTACTTATCGGACCGCCCTTGTAAAGTAAGTTCGTTCCACCTCTCGTTTTTTTCATTTTGTTGGATTGTCCTAATATCATAAAATTATGGAAAACCACCATATTTGACACCGTATGTTTTAGAAACTGGTGATAGGACTTTTTAATGGTTAATAGGCATGCTAAACAGAAAAAGAAAACTATAACAAATAAAAAATTCTGTTAAATTAGTTGTGTATTTTCCCTAACGATTATCCTTGACCCTTACGAAAAGCAAATGCAGAATGCAAATGCAGTTACATTACAATTTCAGTTGCTGATGAGTGTATTTGGATCGACTAGTTTCGGGAATACCGAATTAAAGTTCGGGAAGAAACTCGGGATGCGCAAACGGCGGAATCTGGACACCTGGAATTCCAAACAGTCTCCTTCTCACTCTCATGTCATATTGTTTAATCTATATACGTATACAAGACGTCCAGACGTGCGTAACGGTAAGGTAATTCTGTGAATATTATGGGAAAATCTACATATCATTTATAAATAAAGAATACAGGGAATACAAGAAAATATTTGATTAATATTATCAAGTAAGTAACAATCCACTTAAAATTATTTAAATAGAATTTCTAATTTCCTTTTATATATTGATGGAAATCAACGAAAATAAAATTACGTACGTCATATTCAGATCACCTGAATCTCGGAAACTGTAAATTTCTCTTGATTGAATGAGAGGATTTATTTATAGGACATTCTTGTTTATTGATCCTGAGGATGCTGTACGACCTTGATACTTTTTCTTTTGGAGTTCGGCTCCAATGTAACTTTCTCCATTTCAATATTTGGAATATGAATTGTTGTCAGATAAAAATTAATTTGGTGTATACTGCTTGTTCTATGAAACTTTTAATATATTAATTATAAATTAAAATACCTACCGCATTCTTGCATTTGAGGACTCCTAGAATTTTAATTTTTCATAAATAAATATATACATATATATATATACATAACACATTAAAATATATATATATATATATATATATATATATATATATATATATATATATATATATATATATATATATATATATACCTATCAGTGGCGGCTCGAGAGGTTTTGGTTTGAGGAGGCTACAAGAGGTGTTAAAAAATACACCATAGGCGAAAATTTTTAGGATTTCAAGGTCAACCACCTTATAATTTGAAGAAACCCAAAGTAAAACAAGCACCCTAAGCTATTAATTTGTTTTCACTTTCGAGTGTCTACCTTGATACCAACAAGTCCTATTTACAATATTCACAAAAACTCTTCTCAGCCAATTAATCAATTCATCAATTTTCTTTTTCTCTCACAAAATAGGTACCTACCTACCTACTTAACGAATTTGTTAACAGCTGGTGAGAGCAAATAAAAAGTTATTAAATATTTTTGAAGATTAGCGGAATTCTGCGATCTTTAACCTTAGCAAAATGATCTATAATATCCTCATTGAATTTTTTGTCTTTCCCCAAATGATTTACCAATTCCTTTTCAATAGACAACAAACTAATATTTTTCAAACGATCCTGGCTCATTGAATTTCGTGAATAAGTTTTAATTCTCTTAAGAGTGGAAAACGAGCGCTCTACGGAAGCCGATGCCACCGGGATAGAAACAATTAGACATAAGAGTTTATAAACTTGGGGTAAATCTTGATTCAAATCATTATCAAAAAGGTATTTGATAGTCCTCACATGATTTTCATTTTGCCCCAAAATTTCATTATCATTATAAACAACACACAGTTCACTTTTTATGGCCACCTTATCAAAAAAAGTGTATTTTTGACATAAATTTTTCAAAAGGTTATCTGGAAAATTAGCCGAAAATCCGGTAAACAAATTTTTATTGAGTAAGTCGAAGAAATGCAGCTCTTTCAAATCAGAGAACCTTTTTTCTATTTGATCCCTAATAGTATCCAAAATTTCATAAAATATTTGCTTATAGTGAAGCTCCATATCTGCGTAACTGAATTTCTTTCGTTTTGGGCTGAATGGATTCGTATCATCAGTAGTTTGAAATACAGAAAATAGTTTTTCAAAATAAACTTCAGCACGAAATTCTGAAATTTTTCCTAAAGAAACTTGAGCCGATTTCGTGAGTAAATTACATCTGAAAACTTGTGCTGTAAGATTTGAAAAACTATTTCTGTTTGTTCAAAAATTAATATAAAGTTGTTTAAAAAATATATAAATTCCTTATCTTGTAAGTAAGATACTAATCCGCGTGCTGTATTTAAAGTTACTTTATCGGTGAAAAATTCCTCACTTTCAACTAGGTATAGAATTAAATCTTTAAATCCTAAGCGGCTCCAAGCAGAGACATTTTAACTAGTAAAAAGTAAACACTGCCAACAAAATAATTTATTTTTTACCTGTGATCCGGTTAGGCAAGGATGTCTCTCATAATTCCGTGAATTAAAACCGCGGTTTTGTTTTCTGTTACGCTGCACCAAATTGTTTAATTCAGGGGTAGGTCGCAATGTTTTTATCAAAACTTTATCCTCATAACTTAGTGCACTAAAGTTATGGGATAACAAATATTCCACTAAGTCACCATTGAAATTTTTGAAATTAACTTCAGTAACCAAACTCATTTTAAAACAATACGCGAGCTATATAAGTAAACACGTCGGCCATTAGACAATACGATCACACTGCGATTTCCAACGAATTCACTCGATGTCACGCGAAATTCTATAGTTGTGATTGGTCGACATTGTATAAGACTGGGTCTCGATCGGTGTTGCCATTTACATGTGTTTTGCTTTTCTATTGCAATGAATATTCATTCGGAGTATTTACACCGTTGTTTGCTTTTCTGTGGCAGGCATAATGAACGTTGAGAATATACCTTTCCATGCCTCCGCAGCGTTGCCACAAATCTTGAAATGAATGAAATGCAGTAAATGTAAATACCTTCTATCGTAATTAATAAATTATATTATATAATGAAGGTTGAAAGGAAGGTAGGTGCATGAAATAATATGATTTTGATTAATATGAATATGCTGAATGCTGACTATTCAATATAATATTTTAGTGATACACGGAATATTATTGAGGAGGCTTAGCCTCCTTTGACTAGCCGCCCCTGATACCTATATATATATATATATATATATATATATATATATATAATATATTATATATATATATATATATATATGTATATATATATATTATATATATATATATATATATATATATATATATATATATATATATATATATATATATATATATCAAGGGCGCACCCAGGATTGAGTTTAGGGGGGGGCTGAATCAAAATTTACCTCCTTAAATTTAAATAGAAAACGCACATCCCGTATCCGGTAAATCATAATAGATCTTATGGTTAACCGATAGTGACCAGTAGGCTCATTTTATAGTAGTAGTTGAGCTCATTTCACAATTATCATCTTAGTAATCTCAATTCTTTTGTTACTACAATAAATCTCAGGGGGGGCTGCAGCCCCATGGCTCCTCCCTGGGTGCGCCACTGATATATATATATATATATGTATGTATATATATATATATATATATATATATATATATATATATATATATATATATATATATATATGGCGGAATTGCCATTTCAGTATAAATATTCATTGTCAATAATCTCTCCTTTCTATGTAACTATATATTCATTATTTTCCGATATATTTAAACATGAGCAACGGTTGTCCGGGCTCATGTTTAAAAATAATAAAATATTTTCCGTGAAGCTTTGAGGTTTATGTTGTTAATCGAGTATTCCGAATTTTAATGCCTGTCTTCATAATTTTTCATGAGATATGAAAATAATCTATGAATTCTAGGATGTTCAGCTGAGACAAAAGGAATATGGTTGTCAAAATTCTGGATGAGGATCATTTTGCTATTGCTGCCATCGTTACGGTGTGTATGCAGATAATATTCTTCACAATTGCCGCAACTTTCCAAAAAGATCAAGTGACCGACTTCGCTGGTGGAATAAATTTCGTTATATTAGCCTTGTTGACATTTTTTTTGGGACAGGAAAGTAACAGAGTGAGTATAGATAGCAAAATAAAATAGTAAGGCTAGATTTAGTGCTCTACCGACGGTGTGCGCCGATATTGGTCGAACGTAGCTATATCAATCATAGGCTACGTGTTTAATTCCTCCCTGAAATATGTGTCAGGGAGGCGGGTAGCTTGAGTTATGGGAGGAACTCCCTCAGCCAGATCAGAAGATACACTTGAATGTACAAGTGTACTAAGCTTGCTGTGTCGGTTGATAAACAGATAGAGATTTGCATGCATTGCTTTGGCTCTGTTGGAGCAGACTGCAGAGGTTCAAGTGAGGCTGACATGAAAGCCTACGGCCGAGGATTACTCCAAGGTACTTCGCCCTGGTGACCCAAGGAATCGGTTGGCCATTTATCAAGATCTCTTCATCGGGTTGGTGGCATCGCTTTGAAGGGAAGAAAATATGTAATATTCACATTAAAATGGCGGCGTTCAAGAAAAGAGTTCAAAACCCCAAAGGATACATCTTTAACAAGCAACTCAATCCACGTTTCAACTCTCTAATTCGATCTGCAGAAGCTGTGGAAGTGCGCACATCTTCAAAAACCAGGAAAAAAGTAGAGATCTCTACATAGAAATTGCGGAGGTTAGAGATGCTATATCACCAAAAAGCACTTCCTCAACATCAACTCCATTGACATACAATTTTCAAACCATCGAACTCAATTTAAGTGGTTTGAAGGTGCAACGTTTCTTCAAAAACCGTTTGTTGTCCATAATTAACTTCCGCATTTTTTGCCACCATCTCCGCTTATACAAAATTTTGGAGATCCAAATTTTGACTGAATTTTTGACCCAAATTTGATAATTTTGTTCTGCCCCAAAAACAACCCAGATATGAATGGAACGGATGTTGAGATTTATTTTCGGGGAGTAGTTCTTTATCATTAAATTGAGTATCTTGAAATAAAATTTTGTGTAACTATTCAACAATTATTATTTCCAGAAAAGCTATGATAGCCGACAACTCATGGTAACGCTATGTGTGTGTCTGTGGGGAATGCGATTGTCAGGATATTTGTTCTATAGGATCATGAAAATAGGGAGAGATAAGAAGTTTGAAGACCGAAAAAGCAATAACATCAGATTCGCTATATTTTGGACATTTCAGGTGATATTACTTCTCAATATAATATATAATTTATTGTGAATATTTTATAATTCAATTTCTTTTCATTACGAAGGAATGAAGTTAGGAATTTTTTCATATAGTTTCTATTCAAATATTGAAGAAATGATATATGATGGCAATTTTAATAATTTAAAAAATGTTACGAAATATACAATTTTCGAACATATTTGTAACAAAGCTACTAAAATCTGTCATGGGACAAGTGAATTGTGTACGTGGTGGAATTATGGAGGCAATGGTGCAGAAGACCTGCCGTGGCAATGACATATCCTTCCTCCGATATTCATGTGGTTGAATGTGGGTGGTTAATCTTCTTCTTCAAGTGCCTTACACAGTTTCGGGTGCAGATGACCTCTCTACAACTATTCGTGTTGTGCGTGATACAGTGATACACGAATAGAAGGGACCTACAGTTTTACGACGGTTCGAATGTTTTTATAGAGAGGTTTTACACGACAGAATATTTCTCTGTGGTTTGGCATTGCCTTCCGAGAGGTGGCTCCGCATTAATTCGTTGGTTCGGCCGGGATTCGATCCGCCGTCCTTCTGTTCAGTAGTCCAACGCACTGACCACTAAGCTACGGAGCCACTGAGTGGATAATGACGGGTCGTTATAAGACTTACTGTTCTTCTTTCAATAGGTGCAAAGAGTACATATGTGCAAAGCTACGTGCATGATAGTCGCTTGCGTGGAGCACGAACTTGAGCCATAATATGAAGCAGCAACAACTTTGGCGTAAACAGATTTGTAGCACGAAATATATCTTATTAAGCTTCTGTTCAGCTGATTTGGCGATGGGGTAGACGTGTTCGTGTTAAGTTAATATATATTTATAAGGTTGGCTATCATCATAGCTATTCTCACTTTTGATGCTGCAGCTCTAAAAAACTCAACGGAACTACAGTTGTACCATTTTCTCAGGTTATTTAACCAGGAAATGCGTTGGCTTGTCCAATTCTTGATTTAATTTCCTCGGTGTACTCATTATCCTCATTGACAGTTGTTCCTAAGTACTTGTACTTATTGACTTTCTCAACTAGTTCTCCATTGATCCATAGGTTTTCCTGTTGTTGAACTGATTCTGTAATTGTTATAAATTTGGTCTTTTTGATGTTTAAGGTAAGTCCGCTCGCCTCGCTGCTCGTCACTACTTAATCAACAAGGCTCTGTAAATCTTCCATTGTTTCGGGAATAAGTATGGTGTCGTCTGCATACCGGATATTGTTAATGGGTATTCCATTAACCTTTACTCCCACTGTTGTTTCTTCCAGTGCTCTCTGAATGATTTCTTCCGAATAAAGGTTAAACAATAGCGGCGACAGTACACATCCTTGCCTTGAATTTCTACTTCTTCTGAGAGTCTATTATCCACCCTGATATTGGCCGTCTGATTGTAGTATAGATTATTTATTATTCTAATATCCTTCATGTCTATATTTACTTTTAAGCAATTGCATAAGGTGGTTATGGCGAATTTTATCGAATGCGTTGTTGTAATCAAGAAAACAGACATACATTGGTTGATTGATGTCCATGCATCTTTGAGTCAAAACATTAAAGGCAAACAAGGCTTCTCTTGTTCCCATTGCATTTCTAAAGCCAAATTGGGTTTCGCTAATATCTTGTTCTACTTTCCTAAAAATTCTCTGATGTATTATCTTTAGGAATATTTTGAGAGCGTGACTCATTAGACTGATAGTTCGGTGGTCGCTACATTCTTTTGCGTTAACCTTTTTTGGTAATGTAATAAAGGTCGATCTAAGCCATTCACGGGGAATGATTCCTGTGTTGTATATTGTGTTATATAGTTCCACCAGTATGCCTATCTGATCTTCTATGATTAATTTAATTATTTCTGCTGGGATTTCGTCGGGTCCTGGAGATTTATTAGATTTTGCCATTTTTACTGCGTGCATTACCTCTTCCTTTGTTATTTTTGGGCCCAACTCTCTTTCTATGTCCTCTTCCACTATTTCCTGTTGTCTGTCATCGTCGAATAGTTCTTGGATATACTCATTCCATCTTGCTAGTTTCCCTTCAGTGTCTGGGATTATTTTGCCATCTCTGTCCAGCAAGATATTGCTTTGATTTGCTCTCTTTATACCAGCTAACTCTTTAATTTTCTTATGAAGGGTAAGATCATCGTGTTTTGTCATTAAATCTTCTATTTCTGTACATTTTTCTCCATACCACCTTTCTTTGGCTTCACGTATTCTTTTTCTTATCTCTTTATGTGTATGATTATAGGTGTTGTTGTTTATGTTTTTGTACGTTCTTCTTTCCTCCATTAGCTTTAAAATTTCATCAGTCATCCAGGATTTTTGTTTGTGACTAGTATTCTCTGTTTGTAGTAACTCGTTTCTTGAAGTCGTTATCGAGGTTTTGATGGCATCCCACACTATGTTTGGATCTTCATTCGGTTCAGCTCTGATCTTACTTAGTTCGGTGTTAATATTCTTGGTCAACTGATCTTTCACTATTGGGTTTCTAAAGTTTAAGGTTTGCAGATGTTTTCTGTTAAGCTGGGGTTTTGGCTTCTTCAATCGAACTTTGAGTTTTACTGTTACTGGATTATGATCTGTTGCTGCATCTGCTCCCGGATAGGCCTTAGCCGATATTATGGAGTTTCGGTAACGTTTATTAATTAAGACATAATCAATTTGATTCCTAACTATATGATTGGTGTTATCGGCGGGAGATTTCCAAGTATAAAGCCTCCTATCAGGCAGTTTAAAGTAATATATTTATTAGACTGGGCCAAAAAAAAAAATTTTTTTTAACGATACTGTGAAAATATTATTCATGATGACAAAAACAAGTTATCATGTAATTTTTAGCCCTTAATATCAATAATATATCTAAAACTCGTAAGTTAATCTGAAAAATTTGATCGATATACATTTTTGAAAGAATCAAATTCCCTTCAAAAAAGCTTTCCTAGTAAGTTGACGTAAAACGAGACGTTTCCTTGTAACCGTATCATAAATATTGTTTTTTCAATATTTTGTTGATATTTTGGATTTTTGTAACTATTGATCAAAATACTTATTCTTGAAGGAAATTTAATACTCTACAAAAAAGGTTTTTCATTAAATGCACCCCTTTTGAAGTTTTTCGACGTTGAAGTCTAATTCAAAAGTAACTATATCGTTTTTTTTTGCGTTGAATGACTTTAAAGAGAGTGCATTTGATGGAAAATGTTAAGAAACCTCTTTTGTAGAGTATTAAATTTTCTTCAACAATAAGTATTTTGATAAATAAAAATATTCATATTTCTGATAGTTGCCTTCTCTTTTCTCTCATGAGACATTCGTAATAATGAGCTATATATTCATTCTCCTCTATAAGTTACTTGCGAAAAGTTGAAACATTTCAATAAATTTTTGCTCGAAAATGACAACAGTAATTAATTCTTCATTATCATGCCAACATTTGTAGGTTGATAACTAAAGACTTTTTGTTTTTGTTAAAGCTCACTCTGATGAAACTTAGTTTTAAAAGCATTTTTGAAAGCAAAACTCACTTGATTTAGAAAAATTATATCTTTTTGTGTTACACACAATGTCAAAGTCGCAGCCAACTATGGTAATTTTTAAAAACGTGAAATATTGAAAAAACTAATAATCGAAACTTTTGCGTGTGATACATCAATTTAAAGGAAATGTTATGTAGATTTTAACACAAAAATAAAATATGTTATAACAAGTTTGTGTTATATCTCAAAAACTAAATGTAATGAAAATCGTTAATTTTGATTAAAAAAAAGATACTTTCCAAAAATGCAAACTTTTGAGAATCTCCCTGTAGCTTGAAAAGGCATGATGTATCATAAAGCGGTTTTCATATTTAAACTTGTCTCGAAAATCGAGCCCAGGACATTGTTTATTTTTCGCTTTCTATGCTAGAAGTACCCTAAACCCCCAAATCTCTTCGAAATTAGCCCACCCTGTACATATCTTATAATGAGATATTTTTCTTTTTCAAATATTCTATTTTAAATATAATTTTTATTCTGTCGAGCGCCTTCCTAAATTTACCCAACGTTGCGTGCGACAATGGTTATATTGTGGTAATTTATTAGTAATATTATTTATTGTATTCAAGAGATTTAAGGAACTGAAAAAAATCATATCCCATATATATATATATATATATATATACATATATATATATATATATATATATATATATATATATATATATATACATAAATATATATATATATATATATATATATATATATACATATATATATATATATATATATATATATATATATATATATATATATACATATATATATATATATATATATATATATATATATATATATATATATAATATATATATATATATATATATATTATATATATATATATATATATATATTATATATATATATACATATATATATATATATATATATATATATATATACATATATATATATATATATATATATATATATATATATATATATATATATAATATAAGTATATATTGTTTCAAATAGGAAAGCAAGCTCAACCATTGAATGAAACTATACCGGGTGTCCACGGAAGGTGGCTCGCCCCTATAACTTTTTTGTTTTCGGAGATAATGAAATAAAATTCAAAGGATCTGTTTGATGCATAAAACTGCATTTTTTGACAAGTAACTCAACTTCATGCAACTTCCGGTTTCACCGGAAGTGACATAAACTTTCGATTTCAAAATGGGACACCGGGTATATTTTCAGGTCTTTTGTCTCCATATGACATTTAGAATACAACCATGTATCATTTGTTACTTTTTGTAACCGTTTTTTTATTTTTTTTTCGAAATAAATTTTTATTCTAGAGGGCTATGGATGCGTTCAAATAATTAATTTTGGTCCTAAAATGTATGTTAAAATACAACTTCACTGTTTTCGATCAAAATGTTCCAGCTATGTGAAGTTTAATTTTAAAACTTTTATTACTATTTTTTTTCAAATGGCCATATGGTGGCTCGTCGGGTTAAAAAAAAGATAATTTTATTACGATTAATTTGATACCGCACTCTAGGTATTAGCTTGAAAGAAAACTTTCGATAAAAACTTGAAATCGCATAACCTTAGAACTTTCTTTAAATGAAGAATCTTATTACGATTAAAATAACATTTGAAATTATCGAGTAGCCTGTGACCAACACAACTGAAACAAAATAAGTCCGAAGCCACGCCCACAAATCTAGGTCCCAGGACGGTAAACAGGGTCATTTTAGGACTTAATTATTTATTTGAAGGCATCTATAGCCCTCTAGAATAAAAATTTATTTCGAAAAGAAATTGAACAACGGTTACAAAAACTAACAAATGATACATAGTTGTGTTCTAAATATCATATGGAGACAAAAATACTGAAAATATATCAGGTGTCCCATTCAAAAATCGAAAGTTTATGTCACTTCCGGTGAAACCGGAAGTTGCATGAAGTTGAGTTACCTGTCAAAAAATGCAGTTTTATGCATTAAACAGATCCTGTTAATTTCATTTCATTATCTCCGAAAACAAAAAAGTTATAGGGGCGAGCCTCCTTCCGTGGACACCCGGTATAGATCAAAATCACCAATGTGTCAACATCTCATAAATGCAAATTTTCCATTTGGTAACTGCCTTTGAAATTAAATTACCGGAAAAGTAAAGATTTTTATAACTTTATAAAGAAATAAAAAAACTAACTTTTCAGCGTACGAGATGAAGTCAATGTTATGACGAAACACGTTTACTCAATAGATTTTTATTTTTACCTGTGAAAAGTTAGTTTTTTATTTCTTTTTAGAATTATGAATATGAACTTTCACCAAGTAAATGCCAATTCCATTCAATGTTTAAAGATTTTTATCAATCCAATAAATAAATATATAGACAAATCCACACGCACATAGCTATTCACATTATTTAGCAACCACCATCCTTTTTCAGTATACCAGGGGTACAATGATTATTTTGCTTAAATATTTTTATTTTTTCCTCGGTACTTGATAATCACTAAAAACGGACAATAATGGTCCGTTTTATTTTTATAAATTTGATTTCAGTTATAAGGTTAATTTTTATTAATGATGTTTATTTGTTCATTTCAGGCTGTGTGGGTATATGTCGTTAGTTTGCCTGTCATAATCATTAACTCTCCCAGACATTCTATCCCGCATGCTCCAAAAACGATGACGACTTTAGATAGTGCAGGGACATGCATGTTTGCCGTTGGATTTTTAGCAGAAACTTATGCCGATTTACAAAAATTTTCATTTCGAGCAGATCCTGTCAATCAGGGAAAATGGTGCAATGATGGTAAGGACTATTCGTCTATTTATTTTATCTGCAGCGGTCCCCTTCAGAACAAATGAAGAGAAATTTGGTATCTGGGGTTATTCTTAAGGTAGAACAAAACTATAAATGGGCAAATTCAGTCAAAATTTAGAAAAGGAAGTGCTTTACGAAATGGGTAGCAAAAATATGGAAATTAGTTATTATGAATAAAATATCCGAAATTCAGTTTTCTAGCGATTTTTGGAGGGACCATGGAACCAAAAAACAGTTGTCCGAGTAATCTCACGTGAACGAAACTCGCACGCTATACGTGACAATTTTAAAGAAATTTTCGCTTGTAATACTACTAGAAAGAGGTTAAATTATTTCTGGAAATTTTTTTGAGGTCATGAATATTTTGAAAATAATCGTCGAAGACGATGGATAATTTTCTAAAAATTATCATGAGCGAGAAAAAATTTACGGAAACAATTAACCTCGTGTGGTATTCGCTCTATTCGGTAAGAAAATTCCACACCAGATTGTGTTTGAAAGTTAAATAATTTTGAAATTTATTTTTTGACTCTCGACAATGACTTTTTTTCTTCGACAACAACTTAGCAAAACATAAAATGTTTTCTAAAAGTAGTAAAAAATTATAATTTTATCAAAGTAGGTAGGTACATATTATAATAGGTGCAGTCAAAAAATTTCCGATTTAATTCGTTGTTGTGTATCCAAAAGAAAAAAATTTACACTAAAATACATACGTTGCCATGGTGATATATTAAAAAAAAAACAATTTCATTGGTTAAAAATTGCTGGTGTTGAATTTTCAGGAATTTTTTTTCAATATTTATCAAGAAGATTTTTCTGAAATTTCATTCTTGAAATAACTTGTCCTCTTTCTATATTTACTTTGAGTGAACATCAAAAATACCATTTTGCAATGAATTAGATGTCGATTGCATTTAAATAAGCTTTCAAGAAAAAGTTTCGATATTAGCTATTATATGAAAGTATTTATTTTTCATGTTCTACTCACGGAAAAGAACGCGTTTATTAATATCTATCACCAGAATCTTTGAAACTTCGAAGGCTCACGTTGACACGAATACTTCTACAAGAAATATAATCCATAGTTCACCAATCCTGCGCATTTTAAAAGTTAATATTCAGCAGTAATACCCCATTTACATGCAGCCACTGCCGCTGTCCGTTGTACTGTCCTGCATACTTCCTAGACAGCCTTGAAGGAGGTGACTGGTTACACACTACTCATCTTCAAATGATTCTCCAGCAATATATTATGTCAAAAGTGCCGCGGCGACAGAGCCCTGTGTTTCAAGTTTGCAATATATCTATATATTCTTTTCCCCCGGTACATAATTACATCTCAAGCGTCTCCCATTAGACCAAACCAGCTGAAATTTTGTAACTGAAATTTTTTACGAGGCAGAACGAAACTTGGAAAAGCTTATTCAACCGCCGCCACATGTATATGATTCCCGTAAATGTTGTTGGTTTTTCAAGCCATAATTTATTCCGTACGAATCACATCTCGACGCGATGCATTTCGCGCGAAAAAAACGACTGCAATGACGAAGCTCTCCGCTCTGCTACTTAGGTACTCGTTTTTACCCCGAGGCGAAGCTACAGGGGTTATAGTCTCACGACAAAAAGTTGGTAACTGGTAAATTTAAAAATTCCAACGGATATCGATAAAACACATATGATTTCATTAGGGAATTTGAATTCCCAATTTTTACCAACGAAGAATAAAAAAGTATAGCGTTTTTACCCCGAGGAGAAGCTAAATTCTCACTAAAAAAAGTTAGGATCCGGTCCGATTTTAAAAATTCCAACGGATATCGATAAAACACATATGATTTCATTAGGGAATTTGAATTCCCAATTTTTACCAACGAAGAATAAAAAATTATAGCGTTTTTTAGATAGGCATTACGACATGCGCATGCGCCAAGGTCGATATGTACGAAGTCCTACTAAACATGCGTCGAAGTGCTCTGTGTGCCACGGTAACCAAGCGACGTTGATAGCTTAAGCTTGATTCTGCGCCTGTGTCTGCTTCCCATCCATAGAGATATCTTATCAATTTGATTCATAATTTGCAGCAAAATGAGCCGGGATAGGATATTCAAATTCGACAGTCAAACAATGAATTTTGTTGCTAAATTTTCACGGATTTTATTCGTAATATCGCATTATTAATACATTTATTGCAATTTTTCTTCATTTCATTCGTAAAATCGACTTTCATTGATATTTAATTTATATAATAGGTACATTCAAAAAATATTGACGACATGCACATGGGCCGAGGGGTTTTATCATTCCTAGTGCTACGCAGTAGGGTGTCCTTCATTTTTAAGTATTATTGAACAAATTGATAAAGTTTAAGGGCGGCCGCACATTTACTACAATCGGATCCTATTGTCTGAAAGATTTCAAATCGGACCACTAGCGCACACTGCCGACAAAATACGTCCGATTTTATTTTAATGTCACAAGCAGGGATATTTTTCGACCGTGGTAATCAAATTTTCAGCATCGCACATAGTTTGACAATTCCTTTTTCTATACTCCCTGTCAAAAACTGACAGAAATAATCGTATGTTTGCGGTAGACTATGCAAAAACAATGCACGGCTTGCCTTCCGGTAGTCGGATCAGACTTTTTATCGGTCCGATTGGTAGGACGCACTGATCGTGCATCCGAGTCGGACGTCCGATCCGATATCGGATCGTAGGTGTGCGATAGGATCGTATAAAAGTATAGAAATTTGAGCGTCAGATGCCCTGATCCGACAATCGTTTCAGACAATCGGAACCGATTGTAGGAAATGTGCGGCCGGCCTAAAGGTCACGTGTCTCATTCCTCCCTGAAGTATGTGTCAGGGAAGCGGGAAGCTTGATCAGAGAATACACTTGTATGTTCAAGTGCATTAAGGATATTTAAGGAAGATAGGAAGTGTAGGTAGAATATAATACTGGCCCAGCATTTGCCTTGCAAGCAGTGACTTAATTAACGCTATGAGGAAACCTTTAAAAAAACTCATAGCGGACCAGTCGACTGTCGACCCCGAGGTTTAAACCTGAACCCAGAGAAAAAAGGAAACACGTGTTTCATTCCTCCCTAAAGTATGTGCCAGGGAGGCGGGCAGTTTGAGTTTGAGATTAACTCCTTCAGCCAGATCAGAAGATACACTTGTATGTATAAGTGCATTAAGAATAGGTGAGACGGGATATTTATGGAACATAGGAAGTGTGGGTAGGGTTCAGAGGATTATTACTGGCCCAGCATTCGCCTTATAAGTTTGCAAGCAGTGACTTACATTACCATGAGGAAACCTCTGAAAAAAACTCATGGCAGACCAGTCGGCCCCGGGGTTTGAACCCGAGACCTCCCAAATACTAGCCAGCGTACCCTAAGTACTCGACTAATTAGGTTAGTCTGAACCCTGGAAAAAAAAAGGAAACACACTTGTTTCATTCCTCCCTGAAGTATGTGCCAGGGAGGCGGGCAGCTTGAGTTTGGGATTAACTCCTTCAGCCAGATCAGAGGATACACTTGTATGTACAAGTGCATTAAGGATAGGTGGGACGGGATATTTATGGAACATAGGAAGTGTGGGTAGGGTTCAGAGGATTATTACTGGTCCAGCATTCGCCTTGTAAGTTTTCAAGCAGTGATTTACATTACCATGAGGAAACCTCTGAAAAAAACTCATGGCAGACCAGTCGGCCCAGGGGTTTGAACCCGAGACCTCCCAAATACTAGCCAGCGTACCTAACGTACTCAACTAACTAGCTTGGTGAACCCAGGGGTCGAGCGACCCGTTTATATACTGCCAATACTTACCTACTTCCCTGCTTACTGCCATTGAATTGAAAGTGAATGAAAATGGGGTATAAGGTTATCACATTCATAAATCATGTTTTGTTTGATATTTCCAGTTAATTGTTCGAAGATTCATTACAATCAATTCTTAGTACCTACATTACCTCATTTTCGATGTTCCAGCTGTTATATTAGTATTTTAAGTAAGATATTTTTTAAAATAACTTTTCATATGAATCTTAGCTCTCGATATATGGATATATTTGTTTGGAGTAATTCTGTCATGGAAATGTACAGCAGGAGTCCCAGTATTCTAACAAAAATATGTATATAAACATGAGCGCTCAATAAATAGATAAAATTCTTCATAGTTTAATTAGTATAAGTTTAGAGTTAATAAACCATCCTCAGGTACCTGATTAATAACATCTACAGGTAAATGTCTTTTGATGATTCGTAAACTGAAATATTTACTATGAATTCAACTTCAAAATACATTAAATTTTGATGAGAAGCGTAGAAAGCATTGTCAGTTGGTATGAAGCTTTTTAATATGATAAATTACTTAGTAAGTTCCAAAAAAATTTTTTTTCTTCATATACGAATATCTGGAAATGATTAATATCATATTAGGGGAAGGTTGCCAATATTGGACCAAATTTTAAATTTCTTATCATAGTTTCCAATGATAACACAAAATCAATCTTATAACTGTTCCCTAGGACCCTTAGGGATGTTGGCTACTTGCAGGAGTTTTTGCACATTTTTTTTTTCAAATCTTATATATTATATAACCGTTTTAAAAAACCTCTGTAAGTGGTTCAATATAGGAAACTGGTTTCCAAAGTTGGACCTGGGGGTTCCCAAATTGGACCATGATATTTAAATAATCAAAAAATGTTTTAAATGAATAAGGTAATATAAAATTGCCGTTATAATTGAAAAAAAAGTTTATTCTACAAAAAATCTGGAATTAATTTTAGAAAATTTGAAAACATTTTAAGGACTTCGTCAAAAGAAAAAAAAATTCAGGATATGTTTGAAAATAAACAACAAAAATAAAGTCTTAAAAGTAGCTAACACTATAAAAACATAAAGATATCATGTGTTGAACACAAGCAAATAAACGCAAACACAAAAAGCTTAAAATAATGAATCTAATCACCAGTGCAAAAATCACAAATAAATTTTTCCTTTGAAGGTACATTGGCACATGATTCATGTACCCAATCTCTGCATTTCAGACATTGGATCATATCTTCAACGACACATTCTCTACAAAATTTGCAATACCACTCTTGCAGCTGTCAATTGATTTTCATCAACGGTTTTTTTTAAAATATCAAAAAAACTATAGACATTTTCGCGATTAAACCCCTTGCATCGTGCTATGGATGTGGACTCCGGTTGTCGAAGTGTAAGAATGGGATGTCGTCGCATGAAGGAGTAGAACCACTTTTTGCCAGCTAAATCTTCTCTTTGTTAAAATTATGTTTTATTGGTTCTTTTAGGCCAATTAAAAAGCAGCTTTGCGCAAGTCCTTTATTGTCACTCCGAAAAACACTTTTTCCAAATAAAGAATATGATTAGCCATTGCGCGTCCTCAAGTTCTTTGGAAAACACGGTGCTTCGTCCAAAGCTTTTAACATCTTTATTGGCAAATTTATTTTTGGATTCAACATGCCTTTTAAATGTCGATTTTGGAATATTGTAAATTCGGCATGTTTCATTTAATCCATATTTTTTTGCATTGAACGCAGTTATAGCTTTCTTCATGTCTGTTTGGCACCACTGTCCATATGGTTTTCTATTCTTTTTCTCATCAGAAGACATCCTACAACCAAAAAAATGTGTTAGTTTCCTAAATTGAAAACCGTTCCAATTTAGGAAACCACATAGTGGTCCACTTTAGGCAACCACCACGTGTTTTTACAAAACTGAACCGTAGACAAAAAGAAAGAAAAATTATGACTAGATAATAGGCAAAATGAATAGAGAAAAACCCACTTGATAATTAGGTAATATCAGCTTTTCCTAAGGGATTGACAGTGGCTCTGTATTTCCTTGGGGATGTAGTGGAATTCATACATCAAATTGGAGAAATTCACAAATTTCGCTGTAAACGCCAAGCGCTAGCCGACAACTAGTTGAGTTCGGTGCCAATCAATGGTTCTGGGTAAGGGTAAGATACCATGTTGTCACATGAATTTTCGATTCCGTAGTTTCGGAGAAAAGTGGGGTGGTCCAATTTAGGTGGCGGTTCAATATAGGCAACCTTCCCCTACGTTCAATTTTGAATCACTTCGATGAAATTTTATTTTTTATTAATTTAATGCTTCAGGGTTATGGAGACTATCCAGGCATCCGAATTATTTTGGCGAAATGGTTTTATGGTGGGGAATTTTCGTCATATCGCTTAATGTGATAGAAGGTGTTGAATGGGTTGCTATAACGTCGCCAATTTTCACGTCCATAATTATATTGTTTCTTTCCGGAATACCACTTCTGGAAAAGTCTTCGGACGAAAAATATAGAGAGTAAGTAAAATTTTCTATACATCCAGGATTCTTCAATATGATTTATAATCGAAAATGATTTTTAACATAGAAAAAAACATTAACAAAATTGAATGTTAAAATCAGTCTGTTCAGTGACGTTTGATTAATATTGAAAAAAAAATCAATATAGTTATCGAAACGTACCTTCTTCATGTTACAAATTATTCTCCCCGAAGAACAACACTCTAATTTATCTCTTGCTTCGCAAAAATTGTTAGTTTCAGTTTGCGTGATTACTTCAAGATATATTTTCATTACTCGTGATTTTTGACCGAAGTTTTCAACCTGACGAAATCAACTTTGAAAACATGTTTGAATAATGTTTGGACATCTGAAATCAATTGTTCAAACCTCTGGATGTTTCGGGGGTACAGTTCCTTTCGTCCATTCTCAAATATATATCTTAATAATTATACTTATATATAATATAATAATCAATACTGCACAGGATTTTGCTAAGCAAATTACTTGTCTGTTGATCAATGACGATTTCAAGTATTATCAAAGATTTCGGGTTGCTACAACTTTGAATACATATTCAATACTACTTGTTCTGTCACGCAAAATTCATTCAATTAAATTCCAACATTTTCATAGAAAATACATTCATCATCCACCATAGATTAAAATTATCGTGAGTACCTACTTGCTATTTTCCGCAACACAGAAAATAAATCTCATAATGGATTTTATCTGAAACACGCAACTGTCACATAACTAGTTACATAATTACTCACAAAATTACTCTAGAGATACAGTATGTAATTAATTTATAGAAGAAGTGAGTCTATGACTCCTCAAGCTATCGCCATCTATCTGTATGACAATCAAGTTATTTACCAACTTTCAACATATTATTATGTTTCGAGATATTAGCCGATTCTCCTTGCATTATAAAGTTATTATTCCAATTAAAAATTAATTAAGTAATTTTATATATACCTATTTGTACTGAAGTTAGGTAATAATGTAAAACCTATGAAAAACTTTACTTTGAATACACACCAAATGTAATTGACTAATGGATGAATCTTACTAATTACCTTTGATAATCTAGTTTTTATTTACTATGTTATATATCATTTTAGCATATCCGAGTATCGTTACTACAAATCGTCCACGTCGCCGTTGATTCCTATACCACCGGGAATTTACGAAGAAGTTCCCCAGTTCCTCAAATTTCTTTTGTGCTGTGAATATCCGATGTACAATTCTGTGAACGAGAAATCGAAAATGTCTCATTCTCAACACGATTCTGTTAGCGTATCAATGGATCAATCCTAGCTATTGCTGAGCGCCGGCCAGGAGCAGAACGGAAGAAAGATTCAAATTACGGCACTGTAGACAAGTTGTAGGTTTTATCCCTGATTCAATGAAGGAAGTGATACTTAAGACATATGTATTATGAAGGAATCATATCAATATGCTGTATATGTAATGTTAATATTTCATACTGATGCCATACTATGCTTTTTTCGAAATTTAATTATAATTCAGTCATGGCGGACCCATATTAACTAATTTTCATATTTGAAAAATAAAAATTCTATCTCGAGCTACGGGGGTTTTTTTTATAGGGACCTGTATTTTTTATTCCATTTCTCGAAATAACTTTTTTTTCTGATTTGAACGATGTATCACATGTTCGTATTTGTTTGCGTTTTAATGATAAAAGGACAAAATTTAAGTTGTATTGAGTTTAAAAAAAATTAAGAACATGGTGGCTTAGACTACCAATAAAACAATTTCCTATTTAAATAACATAAACCGACTGTTGCAGCGTGTAATGAAAGAAACTGTTTATTAAGTTTTCAAACATTAAAACTTTTTACCATTTAATTAAATTCTAGTTATGTAATAAACCTTAAAACTTCCTTATTTTTTAAAATTACTATTGCTACAATTCAAAGTGGATGATACATACCTAATGCATTTGCTTCATCTTTACCATTCTCTGCCGTTACAGTTGTTTCCCATTCTGAAGGATCATTAAATGATCCGTATAGTAGCAAATTTCGCTCTAGGCTTATCAAAATTATTCTATTCGATAAGCGTCTATCGGGGTATGAATTTTGATACATTTGAAGGGCTCTTTCAGCACTTCGAAATGATTTTGCATAACAAAAACATTAAAAAAAAAGTCGAATGTGATATCTCGAAAACTAGGCGAACCAAATTTCCTTAAAAATACCAGCTTGAACGTTTAAAATGCAAAAAAAAATTTCCTCACCAATTTTATGTAAAAATTATACTTTTTAAGATATTCGATCAAATAGTTTTGAGCAAGTTTTCGAAAAACCCCCGTAGCTCGAGATAAAAATTTTTTTTCAAAAATCTGAAATCGGATTGTCAATTTCATCCAAAAATTGCACATTTTATCTGATTTGACCAACCTTGTAGTCACTATAGTTACCGAGATAGCAATAGTGGCCCATGGCAATTAGGACAACCTGTATATATATGCACATGTATATTTATATATCATTACATACATATTAGCATATATGGCACAAAATAATACAGAAAAATCATCAACCGCTCTCCAACCGAAAATAGTAACCAAGCATGAATGCCTCATTTTACCTCAACAATGAATCAAATTATTTTCTGGTATTCATATATTGTTTTGATTTATTTTTAGGCGTATTCCTTGTGACACAAAATTCTTCCAGTAGATATATGATGGCGATGGTGATACCACCATCGTCTATAAATACGGTTACGCGACTTTTGACTCATCAGAGAGTAAGCAGTGACAGTGGCGTAGCGAAACTTCTTTTGTACGAAGAAAATAATTTTCTTATTTTTATCTAATTTAACCACCATGAAAATATTTCGTACTACGCCATTGGACAGAGATAATCGTAAGCAATTTGGATGGTGGAGTAGGAACATTGAAGTCACCCTTTCGGATGGTTTTCGATCCTTGAATTCACGACCCTGCAGATAACTTATGAAAAAATTCTGAAACGATCATATGTTTCAACTCCGGTTGATTCTGAAATCATCGTTTTTCACATACATTCGAGCGTGAAAATCTTTCTGAATGTATATATATATATATATATATATATATATTTATATATATATATATATATATATATATATATATATATATATATATATATATATATATATATATATATATATATATATATATATATATATATATATATATATATATATATATATTGATTTGTGACTCTAATGTATCAGATTCAATTTCACTTCTTTACATTTAATTCGTTAATTTTATATATAAAAACTATAAGTGGAACAAAAAAAAGGAGAAAATTGAATAATAATGTGACATAATTACACACACATACATATATACCTATATATATATATATATATATATATATATATATATATATATATATATAATATATATATATAAATAAGTATATATATATATATATATATATATATATATATATCAGTGGCGGCTCGTGAGGTTTTGGTTTAAGGAGGCTACAAGAGGTGTTAAAAAATACACCATAGGCGAAAATTTTTAGGATTTCAAGGTCAACCGCCTTATAATTTAAAGAAAATCAAAGTAAAACAAGCACCCTAAGCTATTAATTTGTTTTCACTTTCGAGTGTCTACCTGGAGACCTACAACTCCTATTCACAATATTCACAAAAACTCTTCTCAGCCAATTAATCAATTCATCTATTCATCAAATTTTTTTTTCTTTCACTGTTAACAAATTTGTTAACAGCTGGTAAGAGAAAATAAAAAGTTACGGGATTCTGCGATCTTTAATGTTAGCAAAATGATCTATAATATCCTCATAAAATTTTTTGTCTTTCGCCAAAAGTTTTACCAATTCCTTTTCAATAGACAACAAACTAATATTTTTCAAACGGCTCCTGGCTCATTGAATTTCGTAAATAAGTTTTAATTCTCTTAAGAGTGGAAAACGAGCCCTCTACGGAAGCCGATGTCACCGGGATAGAAACAATTAGACATAAGAGTTTATAAACTTGGGGTAAATCTTGATTCAAATCATTATCAAAAAGGTATTTGATAGTCCTCACATGATTTTCATTTTGCCCCAAAATTTCATTGTCATTATAAACAACACACAGTTCACTTTATAGGCCACCTTATCAAAAAAGTGTATTTTTGACATAAATTTTCCAAAAGGTTATCTGGAAAATTAGCCGAAAATCCGGTAAACAAATTTTTATTGAGTAAGTCGAAGAAATGCAGTTCTTTCAAATCAGAGAACCTTATTTCTATTTGACCCCTAATAGTATCCAAAATTTCATAAAATATTTGCTTATAGTGAAGCTCCATATCTGCGTAACTGAATTTCTTTCGTTTTGGGCTAAATTGAGTCGTATCATCAGTAGTTTGAAATTCAGAAAATAGTTTTTTGAAATAAACTTCTGCACGAAATTCTGAAATTTTTTCCAAAAGAAACTTGAGCCGATTTCGTGAGTAAATTACATCTGAAAACTTGTGCTGTAAGATTTGAAAAACTATTTCTGTTTGTTCAAAAATTAAAAAGATGTTTAAAAAATATATAAATTCCTTATCTTGTAAGTAAGCTATTAATCCGCGTGCGGTATTTAAAAATTTTTCACCGATAAAGTATATCGGTGAAAAATTCCTCACTTTCAACTATAGAATTAAATCCTCAAATCCTAAGCTGCCCCAAACAGAGACATTTTCCCTAGTAAAAAGTAAACACTGCCAACAAAATAATTTATTTTCTACCTGTGATCCGGTTAGGCAAGGATGTATCTCATAATTTCTTGTATTAAAACCGCGGTTTTGTTGTCTGTTACGCTGCACCAAATTGTTTAATTCAGGGGTAGGTCGCAATGTTTTTATCAAAACTTTATCCTCAACTTAGTGCACTAAAGTTATGGGATAACAAATATTCCACTAAGTCACCATTGAAATTTTTGAAATTAATTTCAGTAACCAAACTCATTTTAAAACAATACGCGAGCAATATAAGTAAACAAGCTGTTTTCGGCCATTAGTCACTACGATCACACTACGATTAAATCAATGCTTTCCAACGAATTCACTCCATTTTATCCGAAATTCTATAGTTGTGATTGGTCGACATTGTATGAGACTCAGGCTCCATCGGTGTTGCCATTTACATGTGTTTTGCTTTTCTATTGCAATGAAGTATTCATTGGCAGTATTCGCACCGTTGTTTGCTTTTCTGTGGCAGGCATAATGAACGTTGAGAATATACCTTTTTAAGCCTCCGCAGCGTTGCCACAAATCTTGAAATGAATGAAATGCAGTAAATGTAAATACCATTATATAATGTAGGTTGAAAGGAAGGTAGGTGCATAAAATAATATGATTTTGATTAATATGAATATGCTGAATGCTGACTATTCAATATAATATATTAGTGATACACGGAATATTATTGAGGAGGAGGCTTAGCCTCCTTAGCCGCCTTTGAATAGCCGCCCCTGATATATATATATATATATATATATATATATATATATATATATATATATATATATATATATATATATATATGTGTGTGTGTGTGTGTGTGTGTGTAATTATGTGTATCTGCACTTATACTGTCACATTCTTATTCAATTTTCTGCATTTTTTTGTTCTACTTATAGTTTTTATATATAAAATTAACGAATTAAAAGTAAAGTGAAATTGAATCTGATACATTAGAGGCATAAATCAATATCCTCAACGTGGGAAGGAAGGCATTAATACGCGTTGTTCCTGTGTTCATAAGTATAAACCGACTGCTTTATGTCTAATGGGACTCATATTTTATTTGAACCGATATCACAACTAAGGTTTCAGCAACACCCATTGAGTCCAATTGCTATAACTATTGTAGAATGAAACGGATAGGTATCAAATTATATTAGAATAGAATTTTAAAATTGTGAAAATTAATCTCGTCAGGTTTTATGTAGTATAGTGTACGTTCATGCTAACTCCAATACCAAGGTACCTAATGTAGGAATAAAGTTCTTATTACCAAATATTTATTGTTACTGTTATCTTGTGAAAAGGGGTAAGTAGAGACTTACATGTCTAAATCAGAAACTATTATGAATAGGCTAGATACTAGAAAATATAGTGGCACTATTTGAAATTTTGAATACACAAATTTTTTATAATGTTGCTTTTTATATCCAAGACTTAAATTATAATATGTCTGATGAAAAAGTTTGAGCTATCGAGTTCACCTTGCTTAATCCCAATTTTAAGTGTCGAAATAATTGTAAGGTGCATTAAAGTGCATAATTCCCTGTATAAAACTGTATAAAATAATTATATTGTAGTAGAAAAATGTAACCTACTATGACCTAGTATAGGTAATGTTTCAAAAAGAGTCAATCTGCTCAAATTCACAATATAAAGTTTCGAACAATATAAATACTGGCAATTTTTTTTCAGTCATATTTTCCCCGAAAATGATAGACTATTGCTACAATTTTAGAACTCCTGGACATTGTCTTTTCAAATTTTTCTTTATGTCTGATATATATATATATCTATATATATATATATATATATATATATATATATACTATATATATATATATATATATGTCTATATAATATTATATATATATATCTCTATATATATCTATATATATAATATATATATATATATATATATACATATATACAGTGGCGTAACTACGTCGGAAAAACTTGTGTGATGACGGTAGGGCTCCCCTTACTTTATAGAAAACGACATTTTTGAGCGTAGAAAATAAGTGTATTTACAGCCGACAGTCACATTAGAGATTTGATAACATTTAAAAGATTTTATTCGACTTTTTGCATTCGCAAATGCAAATGCAATTACCAAGTTTTGTACATCCATCTTTTTCGCTATATTATTCTCGATTGAAATTATAGCCAGAGAGCACAATTTTTTTTGTCCCATCGTATAGCGAAGATACTTTTTTATTATCTTTAATTTCGAAAATGATCTTTGTGCTTTTGCGACGGTAAGTAGAATGGTGAGAAACAAATAACATGCTTTAACAATTTCACAAAAACTACTGCTTGAGTAATTTTTTAAGAGAATGAAATCAAGAATTTGCGCAGCAGAATTCATTGTTTTCAAATCATTTTTAAAGCACTCCTCAAAAGACAAACGTTGGCCTGAAATTGTGTCTGAAACATCATCTTATATATTTCAGGCAAAAAAGTTGAGTGTGGCACTACTTAACGGCGGCTTTTTAAAAAATCGTATACCTGTCGTCAGTTTATAAAAAGACCACTGATACAATAGTACAATAATTTCCTTTACATAAGATCTTATTTTATTTCCCAAAAGGACTAGATCTGAATTGCGAAAAATGTGATTTTTCATGAATTTTCCGTAACCCAGGACACGCCTTTTGAGCCCACAAAGGTGACGGTCACAAAAATGTGTGCAGTTTTCTAAAATTTCCCAGGGCCAAGCCTTGAAGGTCCCCGAGCTTTGGGGACCCAATATGTACCGGGAAGGATAATTATATGAAAATTAAAAATATCTACGTGAAAATGGCTGTGGGCGTAGGATATCGCCTTGACAGCTCTCTTACGACACACCTCAATAGTATGTAGCTTATAGGATAAAATACGACTAATAATGAAAAATTAGTCCTCATGGAGCCAACTATATATATATATGTATATATGTATATATGTATATATATATATATATATATATAAATATATATATTATATATATATATATGTATATAATATATATATATATATATATATATATATATATATATATATATATATATATTATATATATATATATATATATATATATATATATATATATATATATATATATATATATTATATATATATATATATATATATATATATATATATATATATATATATAATATATATATATTTATAAATAAATATATATAAATTAATATAAATATATAAAAATATATAATTTTTATATATATATATATATATATATATATATATATATATATATATATATATATATATATATATATATATATATATATATATATATATATATATATATATATATATATATATATATATAAATGTGTGTGTGTGTGTGTTGATATAAAAAGGAAGGTAACCGCTAGGCAGCCGCAATGGAGAAACATTATAGAGTTAGGATAATTGGAGGCCCTGAGAAGGGCCGACTCAGCGGAGATTTTCGTTCTAGGCGAAGGGATTTGAACATTACTTCTTCTTCTTAGGCGATGCCACCTTCTTCGACTTCGAAGAGACAGCGACGGCCTTAACTGTTTTCGGCTTAGGAGCCTTCGGTTTTTTCACCGGTGACTTCGCGGATTTCTTCGCCAAGGCGATTTAGTTATCTTCATTTTCTTGTCGGCGGCAGGTTTTCAAACTTCGTAGCGCCGGTCGGTTTGTTCTTTTCAGTCGATAATGATTTGGCGGAAGTGGCGGATTTCCTTTTTTTGTCACCGGACGCCTTCTTGGTGCTGTGTTCCTGGAACACATGGAACACCGGTAGTTAGGCCACTAAATATATATATATATATATATATATATATATATATATATATATATATATATATATATATATATATATATATATATATTATATATTTATATATACATATATGTATATATATATATATATTATATATTTATATATACATATATATATATATAATATATATATATATATATATATATATATAATATATAATATATAGTATATATATATATATATATATATATATATAATATAAATATATATATATATATATATATATTTTATATTTATATGTACATGTATATACATGTATATATATATATATATATATATATATATATGAAAATTTCTGATTTCATCAAGTTACTAAACATTAAAGTTTTTGCTTGAAATACCTCATCTAGGCAATTACCTGAACTGGTGAAGCGAAATTAGGTAACGCTGTCTGCCCATTTCAGTTAATAAGTTTTGTACTCTATAAGGAACCTTTGCTTTATCTTGTTTCAGTAAATTATTCCTTTGGACTATAGGAATGGAAGGTATTTGGGATGTAGAATGTTCGACAGGCTTTACCTGATTTCATAAGCATTTACGAATAATTACTGGCTACATCTAAGAGCTTTGAAGTTTACTCCATGGAAATTGGAGCAGTCGAATTAATTATATCGATTAGAAAGAAACAATCATATAAAATTTTATATGTCATCGAAGAAGTGATCCTTCAATATTTTTTCTCTTCGGAAATTGGTAATTTATTTTCATTCAACTTTTAAAATAATTTCTTTATAGAATTACCAATGGTAGGAAATACTTTTACATGTTATTCTTATAATTCAAGGGAATACTTAGACATAATTGGTTAATAGGCAACATGTCATAAAATTCGATAGATAATCCTAGTAATATGTTAACTAAAAGCTGAGCCCACTTGAATTATATCATATTAATTCGAAAATTAGTAGCTGCTGCCAATTTTAAAATCTGTACAAGAACGGTATTGATCTTATAATTCATTACAGCAACCTATTTATTTTTCTTATGAGCAACTCTCGCGAAAAGCGAAATTTTATAACACGTCTCGAGCGTCCCGAGATGATTTCAATAAATTATTCATGTTAATGTAGGAAGCTGAATACACTTGTGTAGAATAATTGAAGGGGGCATCAAGAATTTTATATAAAAGTGTATAAATCTTTGAAAAAGCAAAGCGCTTTCGACTTTCGTTATCTTCAGTGCTTCAAAGTCAGATAACAGGAAGATATTACAATTAGTGAAGACATCGAAGTTACAAGTATTAACAACATTTTCAGGCTTGACTTTATCAAAATAATAAATAATTAGTTTTCTAACAAACAAAATTTTGTTGAAGTCAAGCCTAAAAATGTTGTTAATACTTGTAACTAGGATGTCTTTCCTAATTGTAATATCTTCCTGTTACCTGACCTTGAAGCACTGAAGATGTCAAAAGTCGAAAGCGCTTAGCTTTTTTAAAGATTTATACACTTTTGTATAAAATTTCCTCTTCAATTAGCCAAGGGGGCGCCAGAGGGGGCTGAGCCCCCCTGGAATTATTTAAGCCACCTCTAGAAAAAATACTAGAATTATTACAAACCAAAAATGTTTATATCTGCGTTGAAACATAAAACTAGCCTAGTTACAAACAATTCTACCTAATTGTAAAACTGACTTGAAATTATTGATTTGCCGCATCTTTCAACCCGTAAACATGTTTTTATTCTAAAATGAAATAGCGAGGAACTAACGGCTACTAGCAGGGTTATCAGATTTTTCAGAGCCGTGTCGCACTTTACACGCTGGTTTGTCGGAAAAAGCGCAACCGTGGTTTCGACATGTTAACGGGGAAACATTGGTAACAAGTATTTTAGCATATAAAATTCACTTATTCTAGCAGTTATTTCATACGTGTTTTGCTGCTAATTTGTCGCCCAAAATCGCAATGTTTACTTAAATTACTATTACAATCGAAACCACGATTCTGTTACAAATATTTTTATTTTTATATAAACTGTACACAAAAAAATCATTAAATAATCATCATCTTTGTCTGTGGTTGAAGCTGTGGATTGGTTCTGCTACTGATACATATCAGAATTAAATTTTGCATACAAAGCTTTGCTAGGCTCAAATTATTTATAGCAAATCTCATTTATTGGAAAGTGAGTTTTAATAGATACAACTGAATTTAACATTTGTAGTATTATTTTGTTTCGAATTTTACATTTAACAATATTCATCAATGAAAATATCCTCTCCACGAATGCATTGGATGACGGTAAGTTTTAGTGAATGCAAAAAGAGCTAAATCATCAAACATGAATTGGTAGGCTGCATTTTTTAAATCTATAACCTTCCTCCAAAAAATAATCGGGTTATCAGGGACTGATTCACCAAACATCTCTTTCCAATCGACATTTAACAAGTTTCTATACTGTATCCCTATGTCAGATATTCTATTGGGAGTTACAAAAGTAAGTGGCAGCTCAGAAAATTTTGGTCTTTGGACTGGATTTAAAATTATAGTACGACTTAAACTTCTTATCTGCCGAGAAACATTTAAATGCGAGGGCATGCGTTTGATTAATTCAAGTAAAAGTACTTAAATAAAATCCACACATTTTTCTTTAATTTCTTGAACCTCTTCAGATAAAATATTATTAGCCGTTGATTCATTTTCAAACTTCAAAAATTTGACGTAAGTGGAAATAGAAACACAACTAAAAACGACTAAGCGCAAACAAGTGACGAAGCAAGAGAGAGAATAGTAACTTGGTTGTCTATTTATAAGCTATTTGTTTTATTCATTTAGATTTTTCTATGAGAGATTTTTTATTTATTATTTTTTATTAGAATAAATTTTTTTCATTTTTCCAGAATGTTTTTTAATGAATATCCATTTTCCAGTACCTATACTTTTCTAGGTACAAAGACAGAAAAAGCTGTTTATTCCTGTCTTTTTTTCTCGTATACTTATTTTAGTACTACGTAAAAAACAAGCCCCCTCTAGAATTTGTTTAGCCCCCTCTAGAAAGCAGTGCTGGCTACGGCCCTGACGCTGCAAGTCGCAGCAAACCTGAAACTTGGATTTTTGATTCGGGTCAGAAATCTTTTTTTTTTATAGATTGATGTTTTGGTTGTTGGGGTATGTACGGCAAATTACTGATTTCTTCGAGTTACTTTTAAGTTCGTTTTATTGTTCTCATCCTTTGGTTTTTAGTCCTACTGTTCGAAATGAGATGCGCTTGCGCTCAGTTATTGATAAGAGTTGAAAGTCCTGCGTCCTAGAGAGGAGAAAATGTATCCTCTTTTTCGACAGTTCAACGCATACAGCCAGTCATAGGCCCTGATGTGTTAGATATAGTGAGATTCGGAAACATGGCTATATCACTATTAGTTAACCCTTTAATGAATTTAATCATTTGTAAGTAAATTGAGATAAGTTATAAGCATGATTGTGAAAAAAAAATTAAAATCTTTAAAATTTTTTTATTGGTGGCAAAATTTCATGTAGGTTATTCTGAGACTCTGAGACTGAAATTTTGAGAATTTTATATAACGGTATCAGATAAAAGTTTCAATTTAACTAGACAACTGTGTTATCTGTTTTAATTCAATTTGTTAGTTGAATGTTTTGACAATATTTTTAGTAATATCAAGCATGAACAAGAAGTAACAAATCGGTTAATAGATTTATTGTTTAGTTGACCATTCGTCAAAATAGAAAACTTACAATTGTTCGAAATGGTTATTCATATCGAGAACTTAATTGAAGATCTAGAGATTTTTAAATATTTATTCATCAAATGAAAAGCAGATGCCTATTAGGAAATCTTTATATACTTATATATCCACACACAAACACACGTATATATATATATATATATATATATATATATATATATATATATATATATATATACTATATTAATATATATTTATATAAAAAAATTTGTTGTTTAGGATCCTGACGTGATTTTTTCTCAGTAAAATTGTGTCCCGGATAGAAATTTTATCAGTAATTATTTAGTTCATTACGATGTTTTGAAAATTTTATTTATTACATATCGATTTTGAATTTGAGGGGACATTATTACATTATTAGCTGTTTTGTAATTGCCATCCGTAGCATATCAAAATTAATATTTTGTTTTTCGTTTTCTTCGAAATTTATTATTTCAAATTCAAAATTGTTTATCGAGATTGAAACCGAGTTATTTCTGTCAAATATATAGCCTTCGAAACTCCAAAACCTTTTGCGTTAACTTCAAACATTTTTCCTCAATACGTTGTCTTAAAAGTCCCAGGTTTTAGGGCCCACTTGCAAAACTACTGATTTCAGATGTTCCTAAAAAAAAGGAAAACAAGATTGAAATTATTTCATGAATGCAGCTAAAAAGCGGTTATCGATGCATCACATACAGTGCCATTTGATATTTCAGAATTGGTCCCTAAATCTTCGTAGAGGTGTCATCTACAAGTAATAATGTAAATTGATTTTAAAATTTAAAATCGACCCGTTAGGGGAATTTTTTCAAAACTTCATTTTAAACGAAATTTTCAGGTGGAAAATATCATCTGGAACACCATATATATATATATATATATATATATATATATATATATATATATATATATATATATATATATATAAATATATATATATAAGTATTAAAACAATGGTTAAAAATAACAATTTACACTTTCATTATGAGAAATAACGCATGACGCACGTTTCGGTGGAACTTCACCTTCTTCAGATGCTAATGGCAAACTAACTATGATTTTCTGTTATATCATAGTTAGTTTGCCATTAGCATCTGAAGAAGGTGAAGTTCCACCGAAACGTGCGTCATGCGTTATTTCTCATAATAAAAGTGTAAATTGTTATTTTTAACCATTGTTTTAATATGTTTATTAATTTACACCAAGTATCGGCCCAATCAATCCAAAATATATACAAATAAATACATATATATATATATATATATATATATATATATATATATATATATATATATTTTTTATATATATATATATATATATATATATATATATATATATATATATATATATATATATATATATATATTTATATATATATATATATATATATATATTTATTTATTTGAATTGTTGTTGCCTGTGAACTATTTTCAACTTATTGAAAATTATTATCAACAACAGGCTTGGTGAATCTCAAAAAACTCAACTTTATTACGTTTCGCCACGACATTCGTGACTTTTTCAAAACTTTAATAAATTATTTATGTTAATGTAGGAAGCTGAATACACTTGTGTAGAATAATTGAAGGGGGCATCAAGAATTTTATATAAAAGTGTATAATCTCAAAAAACTCAACTTTATTACGTTTCGCCACGACATTCGTGACTTTTTCAAAACTTTTGACATTTATTCATTTGAAAAATTTTGAATAGTTTAAAAAGACTATGGTAAGGGAAACCACAGAAACCTTCACCCACGTAATGTTCGAAATAGGTACAAATTATTTTGATTTTGAAAAGTCAAAGAATAGGGTACTATTTATCTTTTTTTCAAAATTTTTTTACGGCTGTGGCCATCTTCAGTTACTAATTACTTGCTATTTAGTCCAATATCAACATTCAGGTCATTCAAAAAGTTATTTATATATATATATATATATATATATATATATATTTATATATATATATATATATATAAAAATATATATATATAAATATAAAAATAATATATATATATTAATTATATATATATATATATATTATATATATATATATATATATATATATATATATATATATATATATATATATATATATATATATATGTACATATATGTATATGTATTTATTAATATATGGATTGTTTATTAAAATCTTACATTGATTTATTCACGGTTAGTAGTAAAAGTTCAATTATTTTGTGATAGTGCAATATACGAATAAATTTCCAAGAATATTCTATTGAACAAATCGAAATTAATAAGGCGTGTCATCAAAATATTTTGATCAGTATATGAAACGAACCTCTTTTTAAACAGTGAATAAGATAAATGTTCAAAACAGCTTTCAGATATCATCCGATTTATTCATATCATTGCTATTCTGATGGAAAAAAATCAACAAATCTAAATTACAGGAATGCACAAAGGGTAAACATGTTTACTCATTCTTTAGTAGATGATCTTACGTATTGAAGGAAAAAGAAGCATTTCAGAACATATTTCATATGCGCAGTAACTTCTTTACCATATGGCACATGGAGTCCGTGTCCATGACGCCTCCAGCATCACGTGAACCCCGAAAGGCCTATATATTCGCTCACACGAAAAGAAAATATCAGTTGTCATTTAAGTTTTAAATAGATATAGAATTACCGTTATCTGTTCAGACCTAGACAACGACTTTCGTATTTTTTTTTGTGTCTGATATGTGTATATATATCTATATATATATATATATATATATATATATATATATATATATATATATATATATATATATATATATATATATATATATATATATATATATATATACAGGATGTTATTTAATGAGTATCCTATATTTTACAGAACGGTTCCTCAGTTATTTATAATATTGTTTAAATTTTTATTTTAATGATCAAATTTGAACTTAGTTTGACTCTTGATTGTAATTAGCGCCACCTGCAGACCTATTTCTCATTTTGGGAGTCTAAACCTTTTCTTGCATGTATGTATGACATTTTCTAGATGAAAAATCGATTTCCCTATCATTTTTAAGTGAAAAAGCTATGCTTGTCGAAAGTTGCTGCAAGCAGCCGTTATCGGGATATTTTGATTTAAATTAATCGATTAATGTGTTTGTCAAAAATTGAATCAATTTTGAAATCATTTTTCTTAATAGACATAGCAAGATTTCAAAAACTAATTTTAAACAGCAATAAACAACGGAACACTAGATATTTATAAAACTCAATGAAAATCACAATAAATGTTATTTTTATACGTATAACACAAAATAAATAAAATTTTTAACAACCTGTATCCCAAAAATGAAGGCCTTGCTGCCTGTTTATATGAACTTTTCACCTTATAAATAACTGGGGAATCATCCTTTAAAATATCGGACACGTATTTAATAGCACCTTATGCTAAATATATGTATATATATATATATATATATATATATATATATATATATATATATATATATATATATATATATATATATATATATATATATATATATGTATATATATTGTCAAATATATAGCTAATGAGGAAATAACTAATTTAAAAAACTTATTCTTTCATTAAATCGAATGGAATAATTCGCGAAATAAATTCAACATTTTGCGGAAAACTCGTCTGCTTCACATCCGGTTTAGAAGCAAGTCATTATTTTCTTTAGATCAATAGTCACGTACGCCAAAAATATAAATATTGATACAATTTCAAAATCAATTCATTCTGATCCTGATTTTGAAAGTCCATTACCAGCTATATACTACGAAGATTGGCTCCTGTCCGAAATGGTTAGGTAAGATACATTAATCTCAATATTATTCACTAAATTATTTTCTCTTGACAAGCCTCAAGGTTGATTGAGCTAATTAAATATGGTATTGAGAGTTGATTTTATTTTATTTACCCCCATTTAGCTTTAGGAACCTTCCAATATAGTGCAGTGCCTCGTTCTAAACATGACAATATATATATATATCAGTGGCGGCTCGTGAGGTTTTGGTTTGAGGAGGCTACAAGAGGTGTTAAAAAATACACCATAGGCGAAAATTTTTAGGATTTCAAGGTAAACCACCTTATAATTTAAAGAAAATCAAAGTAAAACAAGCACCCTAAGCTATTAATTTGTTTTCACTTTCGAGTGTCTACCTTGAGACCTACAACTCCTATTTACAATATTCACAAAAACTCTTCTCAGCCAATTAATCAATTCATCAATTTTTTTTTCTTTCACAAAATAGGTACCTACCTACTTAACCTTTGTTAACAGCTGGTGAGAGCAAATAAAAAGTTATTATATATATTTTTGAAGATTAGCGGGATTCTGTGATCTTTAACGTTAGCAAAATGATCTATAATAAAATTTGAAAAAATATTTCTGTTTGTTCAAAAATTAATTCAAAGATGTTCAAAAAATATATAAATTCCTTATCTTGTAAGTAAGATATTAATCCGCGTGCTGTATTTAAAGTTACTTTATCGGTGAAAAATTCCTCACTTTCAACTAGGTATAGAATTAAATTCTCAAATCCTAAGCAGCCCCAAACAGAGACATTTTCACTAGTAAAAAGTAAACACTGCCAACAAAATAATTTATTTTTTACCTGTGATCCGGTTAGGCAAGGATGTCTCTCATAATTCTGTGAATTAAAACCAGGGTTTTGTTTTCTGTTACGCTGCACCAAATTGTTTAATTCAGGGGTAAGTAGCAATGTTTTTATCAAAACTTTATCCTCATAACTTAGTGCACTAAAGTTATGGGATAACAAATATTCCACTAAGTCACCATTGAAATTTTTGAAATTAACTTCAGTAACCAAACTCATTTTAAAACAATACGCGAGCTATATAAGTAAACACGCCGGCCATTAGACAATACGATCACACTACGATTTCCAACGAATTCACTCGATGTCACGCGAAATTCTATAGTTGTGATTGGTCGACATTGTATAAGACTGGGTCTCGATCGGTGTTGCCATTTACATGTGCCATTTGCTTTTCTGTGGCAGGCATAATGAACGTTGAGAATATACTTTTCCATGACTCCGCAGCGTTGCCACTAATCTTGAAATGAATGAAATGCAGTGAATGTAAATACCTTCTATCGTATTTAATAAATTATATTACATAATGTAGGTTGAAAGGAAGGTAGGTGCATGAAATAATATGATTTTGATTAATATGAATATGCTGAATGCTGACTATTCAATATAATATTTTAGTGATACACGGAATATTATAGAGGAGGCTTAGCCTCCTTAGCCTCCTTTGACTAGCCGCCCCTGATTTGAATATAGATTCTGGATGGTTACTATTTATAAGTCTTATGGGTGTTAACACTGGTGAATGGAGAGAAGATAAAAGAATGAAATATTTATTTCGTGGGCCCTTCTTAAGTTACTCCACCAAGGATCATGAAGTTACTGTAATAATTTAGAAAAAAAAAAAAATATATATATATATATATATATATATATATTTCTTTTTTTTTTCGGTACATATTGACATTTCCTGCGGCTCCCATCTAACCAAATGAGCTGAAATTTGGTATCTGGGGTTGTTTTCGCTGCCCACTTTGAGTAAATATTTCTTGTTTCTTCATGGTTTTGAATATTTGCTCAACTCGAGCAAGAGTGTTGAAATTTGGTACGTAGATTGAGTTTTCTGAAATACGTTCCTATGTGTGTTTCAACTCTTTTCCACAACCGCGCTGCACTTCGCGAAGCCTTCCGTTCGAATCGTATCTCGACCTGCTTCGCATCAGTACGCGATGCACTGCGATTTTTTTATAATTTTTATTTCGGTTTGCTATTAAAGTCTGGTTTTTGAAACTATAATTTATTCCGGTCGAATCGCATCTCGACGCGATGTACTTCGTGCGAAAAATGCGACCTCAATGACGAAACTCTGCTGCTCATGCGTTTTTTTTGTGTTGGCACTCTTAGCTACTTCTTCTGGAGTGTTATTTGCCCAATAACTTTTTTATTAATTTTTAATTGTTATTTCCGAATAAATTTTCGCTGTTTCTCTGTGCGATTTGTTATAAATTCTATTGAAACATGCTTTGTATTTATATAACTATAAAGTGTTGAGCGTACAATGGAGATTTAACGTGTAATAATTTGTTCGAGTTTATATATAACAAGAAGGTAGCTAAAATGTCTTGTTTATTACTCCCTTGTGGAGTGCGGTTTAGGCCCAAGAAATATACATTCTACGTTCAGATTATATTTTCTTAGGAATGTATTACGTGAGCAGTTCTGGTCAGGGCCGGATTAACCATTAGGCCATCGCACCAAGAAGAAAAAAATTTATCAAAATTTTATTTGATAATTTGTATGAAATTCCTCACAATATTATTGCTTTCTTTCGACGCATGTTGTCAATTGATGAAATACTTCATACATACAGAACCATCTAGTATCGAGTAGTAGAACTAATAAACTGTCTTCGTTCAACAATGTCTCAGAACCGTTTGAGTTCATTGTCGATAATGGCCATTGAAAATAATGTATAAGAAAGGGTCAACTTCCAAGATGTTTTAAACGATTTCGTTTCTAAAAAAGTTAGAAAAGTTAATATTTAAACTTACTGTACTGTACAAAACCAATAAATATCTTGGAAGTTGACTTTTTCCAATTTGTACTTAACACGACTGTTTTTTTTCGTTTATCGTATTTTGGATTGATTGGGCCGATACTTGGTGTAAATTTATAAACATATTAAAACAATGGTTAATAATAAGTAATGTAGAACTTTCAGAAGTTTTCAAATTAGAATTTCAGAGCACAAACGTAGCTTTGTTAATCAGAAGTCGGATTCACATTATGCAAACCATTTAATCCAAGAAAATCACACATTCAATTTCGATTTTAAAATATTAACCCTCTAATGCCCAAATTTTTCTAAATATTTTAAAAATTATTTTCACATAGTTGTAGGTTAGGTTAGACATAATTTACATCCATATTTGGCAGACAGGTAACCGATCACCTTTTACACCTGACTAAGTTGCGACCGCCTCAAGGCGGACCTGGGCATTAAGGCAGAATATATTATCATGTTCTTTAGGCAGATGCAAAATTAAAGTTCGAACGTTTTATAGTTTTTTATTCACTAATAATCATTTTTATATCTACATAATACCTATTTAGAATGAGACAATGAAACACAATTTTTTGCAGCATAAATTTATTTTGCACTTTGAACAGGTACATTGTGTTTCTGATTTGCACCCAGGTAGTTTGCATTGACGCTTGCCGGAACGATCTAACCACTCAGGCCAATGATCAAATCCATCCAACCTTGTATCATTTGTTGGTAAATACGTTTTTTTAGGTAATTTTTTCACGGCCTGAGGGAATGGTGAAGATCTTGGACGTCCCACATTTTTTTTATTTGGGTCCTCCTTCAGATGCTTGCAAAGCACAGCAGCTATTTCCTTCCTGAAGGAAGGTAGCTGTGGCTTCAATTCTGTCGGATACCTTTTGTTAATTCTTTTATGCAATAGGTATGCGTTAACCATGGCCATATCGATGAGGTGGAAGAAAATTCGATTGGTCCATTTGAAAGTTTTCATCCTGATTCGGTAGCGGCCTATGAGGCCATCCATCAAGTCTACACCACCCATATGTGAATTATATTCACGAATGATATTTGGACAATCAACATCTATCCTTCTTTTCTGCACTCTATCAAATCGTGAGATTTTTAGTTCATTGACTGTCACACTGTCCTTTGAATTTTATTTGCTTTTCGTGAAGTTGAATATTTTTCTTACGCCACAAAATATGTTTGAATTGCTGACTCTTTGGATCAATATCTTTGGAAGACCCGACGAATTCACTGAGTGGTGTAATATATTCTTCACGTCGACGTTTCATAGGTCTAGTTTCTTTTTGTGAGTGCGTGAAATCGCTGCTAGTTGATTCCATGTTGTTTACCCAATTCACTAACGGCAAACAGTCTTCAAATTCATAATCTTCAGGATGATCGTCACTATTCTTGTCATCCATACAGATCGAATAGGAATCTTCAGTTATGGGGACAACATCTTCATCCACATTAGCAACCTGAGAAGAATTTTCCTCGATGTATTGGGGGACATCTTCATCCAGATCACTGTCCTGAGAAGAATTTTCCTCGATGTCTGTGTTTAATTCATCGGAATCAGTACTATCCAATAAAGAAAACACGTCTTCTGATGTCATATTCGATAAGTCCACACGTCGATGAGCCATATTGTATAACCTGAAATATTTTGTAGCTCAAAAGCCTCAAAACAGCTTGATGAGTCTTTTTTCTTCTATATACAATATTCATTGCTAAGTACCCAACTCCGCCTACAGACAGGCAGGCAAATATGTGTATTTATAGAACAATCGAATTTTTTTGGTCCCCCCCCCCCCCCCCCACCCCTACCCCCCCCCCACCCCCACCCCCCCCCACCCCCCCCACCCCCCCCCACCCCCCCCCCCCCCCACCCCCCCCCCCCCCCACCCCATCTCGCTCAAATACATAGGATTTGATTGTGCTAGGATTTTGTGAGCTAACATTGCCGAATTGTATCGGTTTATCGATAGATAGGGTCAATCCTTAAACCTCCCAAAGTTCTCTAATTTTATGGGTTAAACGGTCATACTTGTCAAACCAAAAATGAAATGGCAGCAGCTGTGTTGTATTCACTCCATTCGGTTCCTGCAGACGCCAAGCAAGACAAGGAAAGTATAGTGACAAACAATAATTAATTATAGACAAAACTAAAGATTCTTTAATCTTCTTTCTTAGCTCAGAGTAAATTATGAGAAAGTTTTGATAGCGCAGCCTTAACGCGATATACATACCATGGAAAGGAAGCTGTCTCCCATCGATGAAAATATTAAGACTCGATTCAATAGTCTTTTCAAAATTCGCCTGACAAAAGCTCATAACAGAACATTCAATAATAATAATAATAATAATAAAGGACTTTATTTTAACCTCAGCGAAGTCAAGCTAAAAGCTTCTCCACTTAACTGAGGACCGTAGTATACATCACCTATTTGTAATAGACTCGACAGATCCACTTACAAAATATATAAACAATTAAATATAAATAAAACAATATAAACAAAAAATCAAAACATCACTTTAACACTTCATTTGGTTATCCGTTGTCCATTTGACGTTGCAAGATGTATTCTTTAACATAATATTTGAATCCTGTACGCTTATCCTTAATGCTCTGCGGAATATCATTGTTTAACTTAGCACAATTATATGAGAAGGAACGTTCGAAAAATGAGGTATTATGCTTAGGAATTGTGAGCTGGCCTGTAATGCCCCTAATATTGACACTATGACATTCAGTTCTAAATTTAAGTTTTTCAAATAGATAGAATGGCTCACAAGACTCAGTAATTTTATGTATTAAACAAGTCAGGTGAACAACGCGTCTGTTCCTCAGTTTTAACCATTGATATCATTGATGTAACCAGTATAATGCTCTCTACGCTTTATTGGACAAATATATCTTATGCATGAGTTCTGCAGTTTTTGTAGTTCATGTGCATATTCTTGATCCAGGCATGGCCCATATACAACGTCGCCATAGTTGGCAAAGCTAAGCACCAGGCTGTCACATAACATGTTCCTCAGTTGTGAGTCAAGGAATAACTTACTGCGATATAAGTTTCGCAGAGATGCATAACCCTTCTGTATTATAAGTTGTACGTGTTTTCTAAATCGCAGCTGAGCATCCATAACAAATCCAAGATTTTTTACTGAGTCTACATGATTTATGTTTTGATTTTCGACCTTGACAGTGAATGATTTGCTCACTTCCGTATGTGATGGGCCAAATATCATCAAATTAGTTTTATTCACATTCAGTCTCAATCCATGATTCGATGAATATTCAACCAGACTATCAATAGCATCCTGAAGAGCAGACTGCGCATCCTGAATCTTACCTTTTTCAAATTCAATGTATATCTGAGTATCGTCCGCAAACTGATGCAAGCTGCAGACGCCGATATTTCTAGACATATCAAACGTGTACAAAACAAACAATAGGGGCCCAAGTATAGAGCCTTGAGGTACACCATGCGATACGTTAAGTAAATCTGATCTTTTATTATCTATGGTCACGTATTGTTTACGTCCCTCCAAATAGCTTGTCAACAGTTCTCTAGATTTGCTTGAGAAATTTAGATGTTTAAGTTTAGCAATCAACAGTCTATCCACGACCAGGTCGAATGCTTTGCTGAAATCAAGCAACACTAATGCCGTATTCTTTCTTCTGATTTACTAATATTCTTTCAAATACCTTCGAAATAACCGGTAATAAACTAATTGGTCGTAGTTCAGTTATAGAAACATGTTCTTTTATTTTTGGCAGAGGAAACACTACAGCTGTTTTCCAGTGCCGAGGAAAATGACCATAATCTAAACACGAGTTGTATATATGCATCAAGTGTTGAGTAATTTTCGGACAACACATCTTTAACATTTGTAAATTGATGCCATCCGATCCTACAGCATTGGACTTAATCAAACCAAGCGTGTTATTTATCATTGGTTCCGTTATACTGGTAAAGTAAAAACTATTGGGATTACCACTAATTTTGTTCGTTGAATAATAATTTATTACGTCTTCATTAATATTGGTATTCATGTTTTGTATCGCTTCAATGAAATGTTTATTAATGAGATCGGGATCGTCAAAGTTTTCAGGAAGCATGTTATTAGACCTATTGTACACGTTTAATTGTTTCAATGTGTTCCACAACTTTCTAGTATCACCAGTCCGCCTAACATTATTCAAATAACCCTTTTTCTCCTGTCTTATTGCATTTGTGACAAAATTACGCATTACTCTATACTCCTCCCAGTCAATATTCAATCTTAGGTTATGTCTCATGGCATATTCCGAACCTTACTGTGTATACCTTGAATCAAGCGCATGGAGACAATTTCTTCTGAGACACTTGCCGAGATAATATCTGTTAAAGAAACATAAGTTGGTTATCTAAAGTGAATGGTTAATGATGGGTTATTTGCTGCTGTTTTTTAAATGGAGTCAAGTAGGTGCAACGAGTGCGTTCGTGCAGAAGAATATGAGAGCTATATTCCATTATCGCTCTGACTTTGGTCTTATAAAGCAGCAAATGCTACTTTGATAGATTTGAATTGAATGAAACTGACAACGAAGCTTCGGTGAAGATGACATTAAGAAGTATTCGTGCTAGGTTGAATTGAAGTTAACGTCGTTTTCTAGAAGATGTAGTTTACTTAATGGATTAATCAGTTTGTTCTCCCATTATAATTGGGTATTGACGAGGGAAATTTCTCTTGAGATTCGCCTGTATGTTGGTGGTATTGAAAGTACCTAAATAATTAGATTCCTAGTTCACAATAATTGAATAACGCATCAAAGCAAGTCGGTATAAAGATAAACAACCAGAAAACCAAAACTATTAGTCAGAGAAATGTAGATGTTATAGTTGATAGCCTACGAATAAAAAATGTCTCCTACTATATATACCCAGGACACAATATTATACTTAGAAATTAAAATCAACGAGAAGAAGTGAAAAGAACAATAGCGCTAACGTGCACACCCTTCTGAAAACTCACTTATATCCTAAAAATTCCAGACATCCCCATAAACCTAAAACAGAAAGTTTATATCTCCTGCTTTTTGCCGTTTAAAATAGACTATGATCCTAATAATAAAGAGTGCAAATGAATTAAGAGTTACACAGTGAGCAATAGAACGATTTATCCTTAACATTTCACGGAGGTATAAAGTTAAAAATGGAGATATGAGAAGAAATTGCTGCAAAAAAGTGGAGATGGGCAGGGCATATTGCCAGACAGGATAACAGTAGATGGATGCTCTGAACATTACAGTGTAGATCCCGTGAAACCAAAAGATGCTGAGGTAGACCACAACGAAAATTGGTGGACGACGTTCGAGAAATTGCAGGTAAAAACTATATAAGACAAGCTAGGGATAAGCAAACGTGGAATAGCATGGAAGAGGCTTACATCCAGGGGTGGATGGCACATAGTTGAGGAAGAAGAAGAAGTTCGCAATGATCTTAATATCATTGACTCAAAACTATTCATCACTTACAAAATAAAAGTAGATGGTCAGATGAAGATTCACTGACAAGTCTCTTGTTGACGATGAACGCTTCTAGTATACTGTTATAAACAAAGCTTTCGTTTCTTGTCGAATTTAGGAGATCATTAGCATATTAAAGAAAAAGCGTTGGTGACAAGATGGATCCTTGGGGAGGCGATCACAGTAAGCGTACCACTGACCGCATATTGGTATTTGGCTCTCAAGAGAAAGCTCTCCATCAAGCTGTTTAGTTCGGAAAGACCTTAAGATTGAAGCTTCAATAGCAGTGCCTTGTTCCATACTCGGTCGAAGGTCTTGGTGATATCTAGAGCACATGCTTATGATTCTCTATAACGTTTGTTTAAAGATTTTTGATATCGAACGACAACGTGAAAGCCTGATGATGTGCCAATTAGTAGTAAATTGATGTTATGTAAAAAAAAATTTTATATACTTCTAATAAATTATATATCCCTATAACATTCATTAAATCTGGGAAATATAAACTATAAATAAATCGGTGATTCATATTTCGATTATATTCGTAATATTCATACATAAACACTATAATAAACTTTTTCGCGAATTAGATTGGCCCATGAACTCGGTGAGGTTTAATTAAATTTATGCCATAATGATTTTTGAGTGTAATTTTAGATTAACTATCTCTACAAAGAACTTTGTGGTCAAAAAAATCGCTCTCAAAATCCATTGCTTACTGAACGATTCTTTATAGTCTTTACATTTAGTGACGCTATATAACGTAATATTTTATTATCCTTCAAAACGGAAAATAATTTTTTGTTAACATAATTCCTGGACCTGAAGATTAATGATTTTGTTTAATAGGATGTCAAATTATATTAATTTTTTTAATGATTCATGGAATTTTTTTGACGTCGTATTAATGAATTTATATATGCGTTTATTTGAAACAATATTGATATTTTTCTATATTATTATATGAGGTGAATATAGCATTTATTCTTCAATTTCAAATTATTTGATTATTATTTGGGCATGATTTGCATCTTAATGTTGATCTCACAGATAACATTTATTTAATCTGTCATACACATCGATATCTGCTTTCATTTCCAGAACGAAATGAAATAATTAATTAATTCACGTTGTAGAAATACACACAGAGTCGTCTCCAAAAATTTATTTACACCATCATATCATTAAGTGATGGCAAAAAGTTCATGAGATAGTAGTCCGGTCAATTTAAACATTCGAAGCTAAATAAATTTCCATCAAGCTGAAAATCAGTAAGGTTGTTAAAAATATGATTAAAAATAAAATTTGAAAGTTCCTCATCTTTCCCCTGTATGGAACAAATTTTATTCAAGGTCAAAGGTCAAAAAAATGAGTTGTTCACGATTTTCAACGAAACGGTGAGTTTTATCATAAAAATATCTCAGACAAAAATTGTAGATCATAAAATAACCTACAAAAAATGTATCAATACTTTTTTTCCTACGAGCCACTGTTTTTGAGTTTCAATAGTCATAATATGTACACGTTTCCACGCCACCTATGAGGTAGTGCACTTAGCGCGCTTTTTTTAACGTGGTTTCCCCCGTAGGCCTACTCCACCGGTCAGTTGTGATCCTGTTTAATTTGAAACTATTGCAAAATTACGGAAATTTGTAAATATTGGAAAAGATAAAAAGCGATGTAAATTAAAAAAGTGGTGAATTTTATTCGTCTGAATTGTAACCGTCAAACTCTTCTCGTTCTTTTTGTTCTTCTTCTTGTTCTTCTTCATTCTGAGTGCAAGTTAATTGCGTCAATAGCGATGTATCCTCGTAGGAATCAAACGAATCCTCCTCTTTTAGTGATTCAACATTGGAGCACGACCGGCCTTGACAGTTTATACATGCCAGAGAACAAAACAGTCCGACTTTTTTGTGTTCAGCAGTTTTTCCGGTGCAGGTGGGAGTAAAGTTCGAACTGGTTCCAATGTATTGTCGACCAAACCCAGTCTGTAGGATCTAGCTGATAACCAAGCCACACTTGAACTTGGTAATATACCCGAAGAAGATGTTGATGAGCAGCAGCTGAGGTTGGAGGAAGAGAAGCTAATTGAACTTGCTTTTTGTTCTTAGTTTTTTTAACGAAACATACATATCGATGCTTATCTAAGCAGGTAGTTTTTTTAGGAGCTCCGTACATAGAAAGAAGAAAGCGGGCGCCGTTGGTGATAACTTCTTCTTGAGTAGAATTACTGTTTTTGAAAACTACAGCACATTGAACAAAATCTAGTTTTTCAAACATTTTGAGAACTGTTGTTTTACCCCTCTTGTAGAATGCAGATGTCGTATCACAGCCAGTTATTGCGTGTAAAAATAGTACGTGATTTTGACACTTTGCAAAAGTAGATAAACTTTTTGATGAATATATTTCCGATTGATGTTGAGCTTTTCCTGGTTTTAAGAAAAAAATAGTATTTTCGGTTATTTTAAGTATAAATTACAATCACCGATAGAAAAATATTTCAACATACTCGTATATAACAACTCTAGATAAGAGATGTATATACGTGGCGCACTCATGCATATTATGACGATTGCAACTTGTACAACTTTTAGAATCGTTATATCTCAAAAACGGTGGTTCGTAGGAAAAAAAGTATTGATACAGTTTTTGTAGATTATTTTATGATCTACAATTTTTGTCTGAAATATTTTTATGATAATACTTACCGTTTCGTTGAAAATCGTGAAAAACTCATTTTTTTGACCATTGACCTTGAATAAAATTTTTTCCATACAAGGGAAAGATGGGGAACTTTCAAATTTTAGTTTTAATCATATTTTTAACAACCTTACTGATTTTCAGCTTGATGGGAATTTATGTACCTTCGCTCTCATTTTTAGGTCTAGATTGACCGGACTATAGGCTCGAAACATGTTCTTTTTGCCATCACTTAATGATTTGATAGTGTAAATAAGTTTGTGGAGACGACTTTGTGTATTTTTCTACAACATGAATGTACACCACTCCACTTTGGAGATATGATGGACTTCTACTACAGGTTAATTAATTAATTAGGTACCTAAGTTTTTCAACTCATTGTCATATTGTTTGTTTTCAAAAGGTTAACGGTCGTTAAACACGCAATCATTATAACTTGGTTCGGAGTAAGAATTCAAAACTGATTTGGAACTATTATCATATTTTAAGTTCTGTGTTCGCGGAGAAACTCGAACTCGTTCAAAAACCGTAAGTTCGAGACTGGAGCAATCAGGATTGTTCTTTTTTATAATGAACTCTCGGGGAAAAAGAGCGCAAATTACATTTGATGGGAACTATTCAACATCGCATAACTGAGCATGCATATAAAATCAATCTCAAAATGCTTATGGGCTCATTCTAAAATGATTCTGAATCCTTACCTCGAACAAATCTAATTTATGAAAAGAAAACTTTTTTTAAAAATATTGCGCTCAAGGAGGAGTTTCAGATTTAGCAAAGTTAAAGTTTTAGATGTGTTACAAATACCTTATATTAACATGTTTGAAAAATGAAACTCTGAGTTCGACGATTTTCTCATATAATAAAACAACATCTGTTGCACAATGTGTTTCGCTGACACTACGCTTCTTCTGGTGTGAATTTCAAACTAAAACTAAAATATCTAATGCAAGGTTTGCAAAGTACAATTAATTTGGGAAATCCCTTCTGGGATTCTAAGAGCAAAATACCTTCATTCGTTGAAAAGGTTAAGAAGGACAAATTACAATCCTTTTTCTCTAATCTAGAATTCAATTTAGCATTCAGAACAAGAAATAGTCTAGGAAAATACATAAAAAACAAAAAGTCAAAAATAGATAAACTCAGTAAATCGGGAGTTTATAAGCTTAAATGCGAAAATTGCGATAAAATATATCTGGTCGGACACATAGAAATTTCAAAAAAAGGATTAGTAATCAGTAGATTCAGTAATCCTTTTTTTGAAATTTCTATGTGCGAAGTTAAATAAATTATAACGAAGATTCAATACATTTAATGAAAGAAAAACATGACTTAAATTCGGATTTCGAAATTCTACATCTCGGAACAAAAGGTCCAAAATTAAATCTTATGAAATGAAAACTTTAGGAATTAATATGCATAAAAATTCCCAGAAGTTACTTAATAACCAATTGGATGTGAACAGCTGCCAGCTGCCCCCTTCTTAACTTTTTCAATGAATAAATGTAGTTTGTTCTAAGAATCCCAGAATGGATTTCCCAAATTTATAATTGTACTTTACAAACCTTGTATTAGTTATATAAGTTTTAGTTTGAAATTCGAACCTGAAGAAGCTGTAGCGAAACGCGTTGTGCAACTGTTGTTGTTTTATTATATGTGAAAATCGTTAAACTCAGAGTTTCTTTTGTCAAACATGTTAGTAATTGATTTTCATTGAGTAACGCCTCATCAATTCAAACCTTATATCAAATTTCTGGAAAAATTAGTATCCTAGGAATATTACTCCAGCGCATTCGCCAATTTATACAGGTTGATTCACGGTCTATCTATATCTTAGACCAGGGGTGGCCAACTTGATTAGACCCAAGATCTACTGTTTACTGACGAAACCCTGTGCGATCTACCAATTACATACTTCTTGAAATTTTAAATGAAACAATATACAATTATGTATTTTTTATTTTTTTAAGAGGGAAAACATAAAATTGAAAATTATTCTTAGTAACTACTTATTTATATTAGTGTGAGCATTGCATCTGAGCATCTTCCGCTAGATTAGCAAAGTCGGGTTTGTACTTGGAAATTGCCAACCTTAAAGAATCCAATGTTTGTTTTAAATAGGAAAATGCTGATTCACATAAATATGTTGAACCAAAACACGAATGCAGTTGTTCAACACATTTCTTGAAATTTGGATATTTCTCGTTGGAAACCAATGTCCAGAAATCTAGACCAGAGGATGACCTTGCTTTTAGGAATATATCGCAGCGCAGAGTAAAAATTTCGTTTTGAAGTATCATGTGGTCCATTTGAAATGTATCTGCAAATTTTTCAGCCATTTCATAGATGTCACTATGATCAATGGAATCATTAAACGGATAACTGATGAATTCCACCAACTTCTCAATTTTTTTGAAATCACTAAAGCGAATTTCGAAGTCTGATACCACTGCCTTAATTTCTGCCGTGTACTTGTCAGGAATGAAATTGTAGGTAGGATGTTTTTCCATATGATCCTTGATGTTTACAAATTGTTGAAAATGTTTCTTCTAGATGTCAACTATCATAGACGCTGTTTGACTTTGAAATGCTGCAATAGAGCTCATCATTTCTGTTACTGTTTTATTCTTGCCTTGTAGTTAGTTCCAGATTTAATGTGCTCAGTTTTCCGGTAAAATCTGCTAAAAACGCTAAATCACATTGCCAGTCTAAATCACACAGTTGCTGATAATCATCACCCCTCTCTTCAAGAAATTTTATTATTTCGTCCAATAGATCTCGAAATCTTTGCAAAAACTTGCTTCGACTCAACCACCTTACGTCAGTGTGCAATGCCAAATCTGGTTCCTTCTCATCTAATTGCTGTTTAAAGAGCCGCCTTTGGAGAGATTTTCCTTTTATGGAATTTACAATCTTGAAAGAAATATCCATTACATGTTTTGTGTTTAGTCTCTTACTAGCCAGTACTTGTTGATGAATTATGCAGAGATAGCTTTTTTACATATAAATATTATTATTAGGTATATTAAACTTATATTTTTTTGCCTTGCCACGATCGACTGGACTAATAGCCGCGATCGACCGGTTGGCCACCCCTGTCTTAGACGGTCATGGAAGACGAGGCAGTATTAGTGTGAAGTTTTGGTTTCTTAGATGATAGGCTTCGCACTATCGAATCAAAATTTTTTCATCGCTGCTGTGTTGCCGCTTTACCAAAAAGTAACAACAAATTCTATATTTCAAATGAAGCATCCTGTATATTATTGCCTTTTTCGCAGAACTACTACTTTCCGAATATTTTTTCTGATGCTTCCCCTTCCGTAGTTTCCGAGAAATTAATTTTTTATTTTCTGTTCAAAACATATCTCCAATTAAATGATTACCACTGCGTTATTTGGATTCGTGAAAAGCTGAAATTTTGGAAGTAATTCACTCATATCTTGTGTATTTGATTTGTTCGAGGAAATTCGTTCTACGTTGCACAGGGCCGTTAAAAATTCATGATTTTAACGGTATATAAAATGACCTGCTAGAGTTGTGAATCTGTCTGCAAAGGATAAAAATCTCTAATTCACACAACTGCATTTCAGTTTTAGATCGAAAACATAATTACAATAAAAAAAAGTCCCACCTGAAGATTCATCTTGAAATACTCATCAAAAAGTTGAATATATTTGACCTGAGCAGTAAATGCATAAATACAATTGAACCAAATCTTCATATCCAAAACTATGTTCATAATTATCAAGCTCAGGGCCGTAGCCAAAGGGGGCTGAGCCCCCTCTGGAATTATTTAAACGTCCTCTAGAAAAGATACCAGAATTATTACAAACCAATAGTACATTATGTTACTAGGAGTAGAAGGCTATCATTATTGTTGAGCCCAGATTCGTAACATATAAAGGGTCTTCTGCTCCGAGTGACATATACTATTTTTTCTTAAAGCGTAAATTGAAAAAATTGAATACATTGTTTATATCTCGCACTTTTCAATACTGACAAACATCAAATTAAATAAAAATTAAATGACAGTTCCTGCCTACATGACAGTTCCTATCTACTTTGTTACAACGCCCATAATAAGACGTTGCTATCATTTCTCATTATTTTATTACTAGTACAATAATGAGCGTTCATTATTTTACTAGTAAAAGAATAGGTTATTTCTACGATCTGTGTTGTCGAAAATAATATAGATATTATTATACGCTTGAAGAAAAAAATGTTTATATCCGCGTTGAAACATAAAACTAGCCTAGTTACAAACAAATCTACCTAATTGTAAGACTGACTTAAAATTATTTATTTGCGGCATCTTTTAACCCGCGAAACATGTTGACGTTTATATCCTATAACATTGGTAACAAGTATTTTTGCATATAAAATTCACTTATTCTAGCAGTTATTTCATGAGTGTTTTGCTGCTAATTTGTCGCCCAAAATCGTAATCATGATTTTTTCGCAACCACATGAAAAAATTGTGCACCCAACATGTTACCTACTCGTCCAAAAAACAATAATAGGTATTTTCGGGACTTTTTACTCAAATTACAATAACAATAAAAACCACGATTCTGTTACAAATATCTTCATTTTTATATAAACTGTTTGCAAAACATCATTACATAATCATCATTTTTGTCTGTGGTTTAAGTTGTGGATTGGTTCTGCTACTGATACATATCAGAATTAAATATTGCATACATAGCTTTGCTAGGCTCAAATTATTTACAGCAAATCTCATTTACTGCAAAGTGAGATATAATAGACACAACTGAATTTAACATTTTTAGTATAATTTTGTTTCGAATTTTACATTTAACAATATTCATCAATAAAAATATCCTCTCTACGAATGTATTGCATGACGGTAAGCAAATAGAGCTAAATCTTTAAAATTAAATTGGTAGACTGCATTTTTTAAATCTATAACCTTCCTCCAAAAAATAATAGGGATATCAGGGACTGATTTACCAAACATCTCTTTCCAATCGACATTTAACAAGTTTCTATATTGTATCTCTATGCCAAATATTCTATTGGAAGTTTTAAAAGTAAGTGGCAGCTCAGAAAATTTTGGTCTTTGGACTGGATTTAAAATTATAGCAGGACTGAAACTTCTTATCTGCCGAAAAACATTTAAATGTGGGGGCATGCATTTGATTAATTCAAGTAAAAGTACTTCAATAAAATCCACACATTTTCCTTTAATATCTTCAACCTCTAAAATATTATTAGCCGTTAATTCATTTTCAAACTTCAAACATTTTACGTAAGTGGAAATAAAAGCACAAGTAAAAACGACTAAGCGCAAACAAGTGAGAGAATACTGTCTTGGTTGTCTATTTATAAGCTATTTGTTTTATTCATTTAGATTTTTCTATGAGAGATTTTTTATTTATTATTTTTTATTAGAACAAATTTTTTCATTTTTCTAAAATGTCTTTTAATGAATATTCGTTTTCCAGTATACTTTTCTAGGTAAAAAGACAGAAAAAGCTGTATATTCCTTTTCTCAAGTATATTTATTTCAGTACTTTGTAAACAACAAGCCCCCACAAGAATTTGTTTTGCCCCCTCTAGGATCAAGCTAATCCGATTATTTCATTCAATTAGGTAATCTAGTAATTTGCTGAACATTGGCTGAAAGCGTGTACCTACTCACCAACTTATTGTATTGAAAACTTTGCTCTTAATTTTTATTAATTATAAATTTTTATTTTTCAGTTTCAACATTAGGAATAACAGTTTTTGCCATACATCTCCCAAATCAGCCTACAGATCCACCTCATAAGCCTAGACTTATTATACCAACAACAGCAGCATCAAGTGGAATAGCTACAGATGCAAGTAATGAAGCCAAACAAGGAGTAGCCACATATCGGCTTATCAATAGTAATCTTGGAACTACTTGTATTTTGTTAAGGACGGATGCTGTAGTTGAGGTAAGATATCGACGTTACTATGTCACTGAATAGGATTTAGAAAAAAAAATTGTGATGGATAAAGATCATATATACGTTTTATAACAGAACTGTCTTCAGTTTTTTTTGCTCCAATTAGAAAGTTATAATAAATTAAAAATAACTGAGGTTGAATTCTCGCACATCACTTGGTGAAACATCATAAAGAATAAAGTATAAACTTTAAAACACATTAAAATAAAACTCAGTGCTTTTCATTCGTTTATACATAGGTTGTTCACTATTCCATTATCGGAAACAAATTTTCAAACCGAAGTTAATACAATTAAATTATTAGCCACCAATAACGGTTAAAATTAAAGTCTTATCGATAAGCTCATTGGGAAAAAACGAATAATATTGCATTCAATATACCCCACGCAAACTATTAATGAAGAACAAAAAAACTTCCCAATTAATTATGTGCCAAATTTGAGTAGCAAAATTTGTAACAGACTATCGAAAAATAACGTCAAAACAATTTGTACAAATAAAAGAAACTTGAAGTCATTCTTGGTCAATAATAAAGAGAAATCTAACATCGGAGAAAACAGTGGTGTTTACGAAATATTTTGTGACGAATGTCCTGCTTTCTATATTGGACAAACAGGAAGGAATATAAACATTCGTGTTGAAGAACATAAAAAGTCAATTTTACAAAATAAAAATACCACTGGCTTCTCCGAACATTTAACATAAAATTAAATCATTTCCTGGATTTCAACAGAACCCAATTGTTACATTCAGGTAAAAAAGGAAAGCGCCTTGACCTTCTTAAAATTCTCGAAAAAAGTTCCGCCCATAATAGTCAAGTACCCCTTGTAAACGAACAAATTGATATTCCGGTATCACCTTTGCTTTTGTCTGTTTTATAAAATAAGATGTAATACTCTCCTGTAGTCAGTCTTAATAATGAGTTCATAACTCGAAACATGTCGACTATTCGTTACTGCTAAATACAGTATCTAAATATTTTTAAAAGCCAAGTGTATTTTATATTAAAGTTTCTAACTTAAATTAAAAATAAATTTTTGAATCCAGTATCAAAAAAAGTGCTTGTGACGTCACAATGTTAATTTCTACTCATCGTAGCACACAGCTGGATATTGTTACTATATATATATATATATATATATATATATATATATATATATATATACAGTGGCGTAGATAGGGGGGGGGGTCAAGGGGATCAATCCCCCCCATAAGCCCACGAAAATTATAATAGAATAAGTATACATGAAATTTATTAAGCACTAGCACCTCTTTTGGTATTATGTATGTGCGATTATATGAAAATCATCTAGATATGTTTTCGTGTCGACTGTGCAATTGTGTGTGCAATATCTACTTATAATTTCAACATTATAATTAATCAAGAAATTGAATCGTTTCATAATTTTGGGTGAAGTAACTAGTAGTTTTGAGCATATTCTATTCAATGTTCAATAAGTAAGTTTAATCGGTCACTTTGAGCAAAAAACGTGTTTAAAAAAGTTTAAATGGGTCTAATAGAAAATTTTTATTTCGAAAGGAAGAAGTCAACCAAAATCACCTCGCACTTCTTCTCTTTATAAATTGTATACTGTACTTACTATTAAACAAAACTGCTCGAGCTTTTGTTTAATGGTGTAGTATTATATCTAAAACACGAGCAGTTTTGTTTAATTGTATAGGTAGTATAAAATTTGAAAAGAAAAGAAGTGCGAAGAGGTTTTGATTGACTTCTTCCTTGGTAAATAAAATTTTCCATGTCACACACGTTTTTGTTCCTAGTGACTGATTAAATTTCTGTTTACATAGAATATTTTCAATCAATATTTGATATTTACTGAAAGAAAAAATTATCTCAAAAACTAATTGATATTTTTGATATCTAAATACATATACAAAAACAGGAAATTTTCTAAAAGAAAGTCTCCCGGAACTGTAGGATTAATATTTATAGTTTTCTCAGAGTAAAAATACGGCCGACAACGGGTAGTCTGGCTTGCGAAAGTAGCGCCCATTTGGGACACTTTAACAATAAACATTGTTCAACTATTTTAAATATTGAATTAAGGTATGAAAAATTTCAGGTTCTTACTGGATAGGTAAATGAACAATAATCCAGTGACAAAACATTTTTATCGCGATTTTTCAATTGGTTATGCAATAGTTTTTTGCTGCTTGAACAAGAACATTGCAAGTTTAATAACTGTTGAACTATAGATCTGATACTTTTTTTGCTTTCTTGGAGCTAGTTTCAAAAAAATGCAGAATAGTTTCCTCTTAAAAAAAAATTAATTTTTCAGTTTTTATTAACAATTTACGCACTTTCATTAATCATAACTTTCTTTTCTTGATTCTCTTATAAACAACGCATTTGTTTATAACAATTTTTTAAACAATAGGAGATGAATATTGAAAAAACCATTTTCATGTAGCTTCCGATAATAAAAAACGGATCATTAAAATTATAAAAAAAAATTAATTTTGATTTTGCAAAACTATACCTACGGAACTTGTCAATAAACAACTGAAAAATTGAAATTTTTTCAAAGGTGATTTACTCTGAAGCCTTATGATAATAGCTCCAAGAATGAAAAATAATTTCAGATCCATAGTGAACAGTTATCACACTTACATTTATCATGTTCAAGTACCAAAAAATTGTTAATTAACTATTGCATAACTAATTCAAAAATCGCTATTATCGCTGGATTATTGCTCATTCACCGATTTAGTAACTGTCTGAATTTTTCATTCCTTAATTTTCATATTTCATATGGAAAAATAATTGTTGAAGTGTCCTAAATGGGCGTGACTTGCCCAAACCAAATTACTCGTTTTCGGCCATATTTTTACCTATCTGAGAAAATTATGAATATTGATCCTACAGTTCCAGTAGTTGGGTCTTTTTTTTTGGGAAATATCCTCTTCTTTTCGAATCTTTCTTCAGATTTCAAGAATCTCAATTAATTTTTGACATATTGGCAAAGAACCAAACCCCTTTTTCCAGTATATTGTTTACTTTCACAATTTTCGCGAGCGAATTTAATTTTTCTCAAAAAACGTCTATATGCTATTCCGAATCGAGTGACACCTTGCTCATATTTTTCCGAGACTGCTGGAAAAAGTTGAACAAAAAAGCTAGACTAAATATATTTGAAAGATTTTCGATGTTTTTCAAGCATGATTTATACTAAATTGACAAAGCAGTTGATAAATTCATCAAAACTGATGAGTTTTATCAAAAATTTCTTACTGCCACACCTGCTGTTCTCGTAACTTGAAAGTGTGGAAGAAATATTTAATTCGTAAGGGCGATGTTAAGCCTAAAAATTCAATAATAGACCTTGATGATTGCCTAGAAATTTTTTTTTCGAATATCTATATGTTGTTCAGAATATTAGCTATGCTGCCGGTATCGACGTTTGAAGCGAATAGAAACGATTCAAAGGAGCACGATAAAAGAAGTGGACTTGTAATGACCCTTCTGAATATATAAAATTCATTGCAAATTAATTGTTGGTCTAATTTTCTGTTTTTGAAAGGTTTGGCTGCTCTGGCAATTCATAGTGACATTGGAATCACAGCTGAGGAAGTCATGAATGTCGAAAAACGCCTAAAACTAGATTTTCTTCTCTAATTTTCTCAAGAATATGTTCAATGATCTATATATCCAATTTAATATAAGTAATTCAATTTTTCACTAATTCTTGATAAATTTTTTCCAATTCAAATAATTTGAATTTTTTGCAATTTACTTCAATTTTTCTGCTTATTTTGTACTATCTACATGAAAGATTATTTTTATCAACAAGAATAGAACTTTAGAAGAAAAACTTATGAAATTTTGCACTAAGTCATATCCCCCCCATCGCAAAAAGCTATCTACGCCACTGTATATATATATATATATATATATATATATATATATATATATATATATACATATATATATATATATATATATATATATATATATATATATATATATATATATATATATATATATATATATATATATATATATCTTCAATATTTCAATAAATATGTCTAAAATGTCACACCTAAAAAGTTATCGTGCTCGGATCTTTTCAGTCAATTTACACGTAGAGCCTATCGAGAAATTCCTTTAACATTATGACGTCACAAACTTCGTATATCATAAATAATTTTAAAACATTTTTCAAGAGTTTTTCGCATCGACTATCAGTATAATTGATGATAAAGTTTCAAAATACATTAAAAATTGATAATTTTTTTTCTCGAAAACCCAGTTATACTTGATGTTTTCTAACAACTGATAACACGTCTCAAGCGGAGAAGAAATTGAAACTTTATTAATGTGTTAATTCCTCATAGGTTTCGTTAAAAACAATTCAAGATTCATAATGTGTTCTTTCAAAAATCACCAATTCCCTAATATTCAATCTACAATATGCTATTATAAATGTACAGTTAAAATCACAACCATTCCGAAGTCACTCAATAAAAAATAGAATATATTCAATGATTTCAGGCAGAACTCTTCGTTGTCTGTAGATGAATAATAGTAAGTTGAAGCTATATTGTACAGATGGCGCAGAATATCTCTCTCACAGGCAATTATCTTAATATTTCAGTTTGAATGTTTTGGACAATGTATTTACTTCATTTGTAGAATTCTGGACTTCCATAGTCTATAAGATATCTGAAACAAAAAGGAAATTAAATTTCGATTAATAAATAACTGACAAGTTCAAAATGTCGAAAAATGTAGCTGAAAAAATTCAAAGAAAATAAAAAATTAGTGGAATTAGATAGAAATATCTGAAAAAGAATAAAATGAGATTTGAAAATAATAAGTTGGAAATTAGTAAAACAAAAGAGAAAATTATTATAAAATTAATCAATATAATATAATATGTCTGAAGCAAAGACATTACAATGGAGGAATCCCATCTCATATCTCAAGTAGCCCATCTCAGTCACACATACCTATAAACTTGAGAGAGGAATGAAACACGTGGCCTTTCCATTTTTATCCACGACCATAAGATCTAGAACAATACTACTATAACTTATTACCTCACCCTTTGTCTACACAATACATGTATTAGGAAAATGGTTGATGATTGATATTAATCAATCATTATGATTCAGAAGCGGTATTGATTATTCATTAGGCAATGGATAGAATTTCTCACAACACCTTTCTTTGTCCTTACTAACGTTTCTAATTAGTTTCAAAACATATATAATTTCAAATTTAGTGTTATCGAGACAATACTAAATTTGAAAACATAATATGGTTCCTATCCTGAGGATTGCTTCATGATATTCTTTCGAACTTTTGTAATTGTAATTTAGTGTTTTAAGAAAAGTTTTAAAAACCCTCATGAATAGTTTCGACAACAGAGCGATTGCTCATGAAATCCAAATGAAAAAGTAAACATGACTATGAAAAAAAATCTAGGGAATTTTACTCGAAATCCTATGAGAAGTATATATATATATATATATATATATATATATATATATATATATATATATATATATATATATATATATATATATATATATATACAGTATGGTGCAAATGAAAGGAATAAATTCGTTATTTCGTAAACCGGCGACTTTAAGGAAAAATCCTGAAACCCGTCGATTTTTATTTTAAAACGGGCTATTCGTAAGGATACCTTTCTATTTGTGACGTCATCTATGTGAGCGTGATGACGTCATCCCTAAAATTTTTAAATGGAAATGTGGGTGTTGTAATACATTATTTGAAAGGTCTTTTGAATACCTATTCAGCCATCAATATGTACAGTAATTGATTTTTGTATTTGTTCAAAAAATTCATAAAATTTCAGTTTTTATCTTTTTTGAATATCTAGTTACTTTATCAACATCAACATTGACACTTTGATGTAATTAATAATTAACTTTCTGTCAAGTGATTGATAGTATTATTGTATTAGACGAATTCAAAAAGTCTTTGTATCTATCAACATGAAGCTGACTGAAACGCAAAGAATTGAAAAATTCTAATAATGATTTGTTGTGGAGATAAAGCACGTACGCAGAAAGAAGTATGTACGTTATTTAATAATAAAAACTCCAACCGAGAACCAATTTCACAATCCACTATAAGCAAAATTAAGAAGAAATTCAGAGAAATGGGCCATGTCAAAGACCTCCCTAAAGGTAGTAGAAAACCAATATCAGAAAACAAACAACTAGATGTTCTGTTAGCCTTTCAAGATAATCCTCATACCAGTTCATGGCAAGTAGCATTAGATAATGGCATGGACCATTCAACAGTTCATAGAAAGCTAAAGAAGGAAAAGTTGCATCCCTACAAAGTAAGTTTAGTACAAGAGCTTATGGAAGATGATTTCGATAAACGAATTGAGTTTTGTGAAATTATGATGGAACAAAGTAACAGAGATCCGATGTTTTTAAAAAAGGTTCTTTTCTCGGATGAAGCTACATTTCTACTGAACGGTCATGTCAATCGTCAAACTTATCGGTACTGGGCTACGGAAAATCCACACTGGATGCAAGAGTACCGTACTCAATACCCAGAGAAAGTTAATGTTTGGGCGGGAATAATAGATAATAGGATTATTGGACCATACTTTTTCTAAGAAACCGTAACAGGTCCTCGATATTTTGAATTTCCTCAAAACTTCTTGCTACCCGAATTGAACCGGCTGTTTCCAAACAGAAATGATTTGTGGCCGCAGCAAGATGGTGCGCCTCCACACTATGCTGTCTTGGTGCGCAAATATTTGAACAACGTCTTTCCAAATCGGTGGATAGGTCGAAGAGGAACAATAGAATGGCCGCCTAGGTCACCTGATTTGACTCCTCTTGATTTATTTTTATATGGATACTTGAGAAGCAAAGTGTACCAAAATAAACCACAAAATATCAATGAACTCAAAGAAAGGATACGTATTGAGGTTGCACAAATAACTTCGGAAGTTATAGAGAAGGTTCGAGAAGAGTTCGCGGCACGTCTTTCTCATTGTATTTTGGCTGAAGGTAAACAATTTGAGCACTTAATTTAGGTTTCGTTGTATTTAATGAGTAATACATATTAAATATTTATTGTAATAATGAAATTTTATTAATATTTTAAACAAATACAAAAATCAATTACTGTACATATTGATATGGCTGAATAGGTATTCAAAAGACCTTTGAAATAATGTATTACAACACCCACATTTCCATTTAAAAATTTTAGCGATGACGTCATCACGCTCGCATAGATGACGTCACAAATAGAAAGGTATCCTTACGAATAGCCCGTTTTAAAATAAAAATCGACGGGTTTCAGGATTTTTCCTTAAAGTCGCCGGTTTACGAAATAATGAATTTATTCCTTTCATTTGCACCATACTGTATATATATATATATATATATATATATATATATATATATATATATATATATATATATATATATAAATATATATATATATATATATGTCTATATATATATATATATATATATATATATATATATATATATATATATATATATATATATATATATATATATATATATATATATATATATATATATATACATATACAGGGTGTCCCGTAAATAACACGCCAGATTGACACTGGAGGTAGATTGGCTTCAGGTCAATCAGATAAAATCAACATGACCTCAGTAAAAGTTTTCTGGTTTTCCAGATATTGCCACTTTTAAGTTTTTTTGAAAAATCTATACTTTTTCGTCATTTTCTCGCCTGTTTTGAATATAAATAACTTTTAACTTATGGTTTTTTTTTACTTGCGCTATCATCAATAGTGGGTTGAGATAATCGACCCATCATTCCATTAAAAACTAGCTCGCTAACCTTAAAAAAAATTAAGTTGTTTCAATTTAATTTGAATCCTAAAACCTTAACTGAAGTTTGAATATTTACTGTGTATATTGTACCGGACTGAATCAGCAAATGATTTTAAAAACTATCCTATTCAATGCTCTTTCAAATATGGTATAACATTTGTGGTTTTTCTTTTTCAAAAGTGTAAAAATTCCAATTTTTATCCTTGAAGTCGTGCTACTTGCGAAATACTTCAAATGAAAAGTAATAACATTACAACGTGGTAGTTGTTGTAAAAAATATCTGAAACCGCTATTCATTACTCGTTTTTATTCATTGTTGTAGGTAGGCGAACAGAACATAAGATCGTTTTAATTATTTAAATAGATTTGTACATTGTTGAAAGCTAATAAAGAATTTTGATCTGAAATTAGAATCATTATTTTCACAATAGATTTTCGGAATGTCAACCACTGACTTTTAAACACAACCTGCATCTTCTCAAAAATTTTCATTTTAAACGCCTTGAACTCAAATCATTCATTTCACGTGCTGCTTTATTGATTGAGAAGAAGGATGTGGTTGCAAAATGATGAGTGCCCTACACACTATGCTCGTGCAGTAAGGGCGCATCTTGATCAAACATTCCCAAGAAGATGGATTGGCCGGCTAGGACCAATTGTGTGGCCCCTGCGCTCCCCAGACCTCAATCCTCTCAATTTTTTTTATTTGGTATGTTTAAAAGCTAAGGTCTATGGAAAACCAATTCGTTCGGCAAATGAATTATTGCGTCAACGAATCAATCAAGCAGCACGTAAAATATCTAGTTTGAGTTGAGGGCGTTTGAAAGGACAATTTTTGAGAAGATGCAGGTTGTGTTTAAGAGTCGGTGGTAGACATTTCGAAAATCTATTGTGAAAATAATGATTTTTTTTTTCAGATCAAATTTCCTTATTTGCTTTTAATGATGTAACAATCTATTGAAATAATTATCACGACTTTATGTTCTGTTCATTATTTAGACACCAACCTACAACAATGAATGAAAAAGAGTAATGAATTTTAATGATAATAAGACGTCTTAAAGTCGGTAAAAATGACGCTGAAAACTTCCGTCCAATACAGGTCAAGATAATAAAAACAAATTTTTTTATTCTGATTATCCTAGTCAGGATATTAGGAAAAAAATGATGAAATAATTATATTATCGTCAATTATCATTATGGGAGAAAATTTAAAAAATAATTAGTTGTCTTAAAGATTTTGGTCAGAACGTAACGGCAAAGTGATGAAATTATTGGATTATCATGACTCCTTATTACTTGAGCATATTTTTAAAATAATAAGACGTCTTGAAAACGGTAATGATGATGTTGAAAAATACCGTTGGAGATAGGTCAAGATAATTAATAAAAGCATGTTAAAAAGGGGAGTGCATATCCTCCATCTTTAATTCCTTTACGAATGCATTTTTTTCGAATTCTGAATAAACTTTTTTGGTGAAAGAGATGAGAGAATAATTTAATTATTAAGTAATGATTTAAATGAATTTTTAGGTGAAATTTAGGCTTCATAATTTGGAGGAGCAAGCCGACTCATTCATCCCAGAAAAAGCATTAGTGGAAGGATCTTGCATGGACGAAGATAATTCTAACTTGAGACTTTCATGGACTGGATATAGTTTAGTGATCAATTTTGCAAAGGTAACTATTGAAATTAATCTTAAATAAAAAAATTATTTCATACAAACTATTCTGTCAATCTTAGACGAATTAATTTTTACAAAACCACCTTCAAAAATGAATGTCGGGTGCATCTTTGAAAAACTTCCTCAGATCTTCTTCCTTGAATTCATATGCCTTCTTGGCTATGCCATTCTAGCTAATTGCCTTGTTGGATATGTCATTCTAGCTAATTGCATTGTTGGATACGTCATTCTAACTAATTGCCTTCTTGGCTACGTCATTTCAGCTAACTGCCTTCATAATTGCATGCACTTTCACAAATTATTTTATATCGAATCCTTTGTTCATCCCCAACATATTCAGTAATTCTATTTAATAATAAGGATAAAATGATACAGTTGTGATGGTTCATCTGTATCTGTTACCTTTTGCTCTTCCATCCATTTGATGAACTTGAATTCTTTTTTCTAAGGTCCCGATTGTTGCGGTATTATCCGCGATTCGGCTTTACTATTTAAGGTATCGATAATAGAACTCATCTTCAAGCAATATACAATGAGTAACAACTGAAGTGACAACAATTAAACCCATATGACATTATGAAATTGGTTTTTGTTCACCATGACGACGAAAGTTATACTGATGTCACATCATGAATTCAACCCTTTTACATTATTTGTTCTTATTTATATTTTTTGAAGTAATAATACTATCGAGCACTTCGGCAACGCCGTCGTGCTCGAAAAATACCTCGTGTTTGAAGATCTTAATATCCACTCATACTTCAATATAGTAAACATTGTAAATTCATTTTTAGAATATTTTTAATTACCATCATATACTAGATAATATATGAATTCAATATTTATTGTACACAGTGTTTCATTGAAAGTTCATCATTTTTTTCTTTTCATTCAGTCGCCTGGTGGAGAGCTATGGTACATCGATATGGTAACCTTGACGGTGAGTCCTGATATACCGCAGTTGAGAGGGATCAAGATTCACGGTGAGTAGAAACATTCCCTAATTTACTTATTACTCTTTTCTTCATTTTAATTATTATTTCTACTTTCATTTTGACTGAAAATATTTGTCCAATTGGAATTATGTCGGCTGACGTTAATGATATTTGAGCCAAGGTTCCTTGTTTAGACGGAACCACATGTAACTGTGGTCATTGCATGAAAAAGACGCTTTCGTTTGGCGGGAGAGGAGGGGGGAGGCGTTTTGGTTAAAGAACGAAGTTCCTCATGTATTTTTTTGCACTCTGTCGTTGTTGTTTTTAATATTTTACTTTAATTTTCAACGGAAATAATAGACTATTTCAGCGTATCGAAAATCAATAATCAGGTGCTGGAATAGTTTTTTTAATCCGTTTTAGACCTTCTAGAGCCAGGGTTTCCAAAACTGTGAGCCACTAACTCAATAAAAAATAAAGTAAAAACCTACAAATATCGGATTTTTTGAGGTGGTCTATTTTTACTGGATCCTGTGTAATTAGCTGGTGATAGCAGAATATTCTTGAAAGTTGTCAAGCCTTCTGGATGGTAAGGTATTATCGGGCTAGACATATCGATGTGCCTTTCACGATAGATCTAGAATATTCTGGAACATCTTTCGGAAAATATATAAGCGAAAGCTGAATTTTCTTAATCTCTCCCTCTCTCTACAAAAAGAGCAGTTACTCTTCGAAATCATCAGACAAAATATGAGTTTTCATGATAAGCTCAAGTTATGGAGAAGAAGATATTAAAGATTCTTTTTCAATTTTTGACTTCAAATGCACTCAATCTTCCTCAAGATATGAAAACCATATTTCGAAGGCATATATGACAACTCAATATTTGGTTTGAGAAATACTATAGAAATAAAAATTTCGATAGATTTGCTCGGATTCACGAACCGTACAGCACTAGTGCTCCTTCGGAATTTACTTCTGCTGAAGAAGAGACTCTCATCGAGTTATATTGCCACAAAAGTTTGAAAGCCAAATTTGTCTGTTCGATTTTAGTGAAAGATTGATATCCCCTGAAGTGATCAAACTCAGTAGATATTTATTAAATATTCGACGATGTATCTGTGAAAAACTGGATTTTCGGCTTTCGATGTAATGAAGAGCAAGTGCATAGTGAAAATCAACTTAAGACGGCAAATGAGGGTAGGGCTTGTCCATCAGTTTAATTCCACGTTCTGAGAAAGTACGCAACGGTTTGAAGGCTCATCCATCACATTAATTATTAATTAGTTTCATATCATTAAAGTGAAAATAAAAATATTAAATAATGAAAATGAACAAGTTTCAGTTCCTTGAATATCTCTCACGAAATCATACCTCTACCTATTTATATCAGGGTAGGGTGCCGTGGAATCATTTCAATTAGAAAACAGCGCAGCGACTGCTCGGTGGTTGAGCGAACTACTGTTCTAGACAAAAAAAAATGTATTTTTCACTTGTATATTATTTGTTGATTTTACCTTAGATACGGTTGCTATAAATACACTCATTATGCCCTATGGCGTTATGAGCAGGCATTATGGATCATAATGTACCGCTCATTGTACGAGGAGAAATGAAGCAACTTCCATTGATTAAATACATCATAATCCTTGTCGTATCCGACTCTGGATTTCTCCGGCAATTAATTATTCGTAGCTTTTGGCTGCATTTTCTATGATATTCTTGGGTAAATTCATTTACATTTCCATTATTTCTATAAGACCACACAAAGAAAGCAGCAATGACATTCACTAAATATGATGACAAAAATATTCACAAATGTCAAAATATCAACAAATGACATGAGTTCTATGAGAAGGAAAATGGAAAGTATAGGAGCAATGAACCGATTTTCAAATCGATTTTTCATAATAATAAAATAATTTTTTTCGTGAAAAATTAAATCTTGTATGCACCACGTGCGTTACTAGATCATATGATGACAAAAATATTCACAAACGTCAAAATATGAACAAATGACATGCCTACTATGAGAAGGAAAATGGAAAGTATAGGAGCAATGAACCGATTTTCAAATCGATTTTTCATAATAATAAAATAAGTTTTTCGTGAAAAATAAAATCTTGTATGCACCACGTGCGTTACTAGATCCTAATGTAGGATCTATCTAACGCACTTGGTACATAAATAACAAATGATGTCTGATATCTGGGGTTGTTTTCGATTCAGAACGAAATTATCAACATTTCAGTAAATTTTTTTAACGGTCGCTATTTATACGTAAATATTTCTTGATTTTTCGTGTTTTTTGAAAATCTGCTAAATTTAACACCACAGCTTTTGCACATTGAATTAGAAGGTTGAAGTTTGGTACGCGGATTGAGTTCAATTTGAAAAACGATGATTTTTCGCAGAAACATTATGATTTTTGAGTAGAAGAAGAAAAAAACTAGGGTAAACTAAAGGCCTACAAATTTTTTCTTTCCAAATGATTAGAAAAACTAATTAATTCTCGATATTTTGTTTTTTGATGCAGTCCAATATTTGTCTCTTCACAAAAGATACAAATTTTCAAAGAGATGTCTACAGTTTTTGTTCAAATTTAACCTAGAGTGAATTCTTCACAAAATAAATTGTAGGTAGCAAAATACATATCCAAGAATTACGCGTTATTAATTTGTTACTTGTTTATGTTTAATTTTGATTTAATAATTGTTGAGTATTTTTTAGTTTTTTCTCAAATCGCAAAAATTGTAGAGATTTCTTTGAAAATTTGTATCTTTCGTAAATGGACAAATATTGGATTTAATCAAGGAACAAAATATCAAGAACGAATTAGTCTTACTATTCATTTATAAAGAAAAAAATTGCAGCCTTTAGTTCACCCCACAGGGTGTTTAAAATTTACGATACATTAATATTGTTTCATTCCACCCGGTTTAATAAATTGTCAAATTTATTTTTACAAAAATTCAAGTTGCTTTTGATAATTCCAATGAATTTTCTACAATAAGCCGAAAAAATAATTTCAATCGGTTGAAAATTAAAAGTTATTTTAAATCAAAAATAAGCATGATTTTAAGTGTTGCGTTAATTTTTACATGAGTTTACATAGTTAGAATACATACCTACATAAAAATTCCGCATGAATATATTTAAAAATTATTTTTCAGATAACGCCATCAAATTGTACCATAAGACGATGTTAATTCCAACTCCTGTCGGAAAGTCGTACTCCTGTGAAGAACTAGACATTCCACTTGAAACGGATAAAGACGACAGACCCCCACCGGGACTTCGAGGATCTCTCCTCCTCAGAGCTCTCCAGCTCCAACCATTCATGTACAAGAGCGAAAACTTCGAAGCCTCTATGGAATGTAAAGCAATGCAAGAATATCGAGATGAAACGGCCCCATTAGCAGTAGGAACCACCCTCGCCATTTTTGTATTAATGACTATTTCCGGCTACGCTATTTACAGACATTTCAAGGTAAAAAATGTACAGTACAATACCATGGAGTGAATTCAAGATTTTAAGAATCTTCTCTCAGATAAGTTTCACTATGTTGGAAAACATATCAGAAAAAAAGACAATTTGAAGTAGAATTTCGAGATGTACAGAAAATTCGTTATTAATTCTCCATTAGTATCGTATACGTAAAGTTTTGTTTTATAGGCCAATTGATTTGTAAAATGAACGTGTAAAGAGTGGTATTTGATTTTAGCGTAGACAGGTATTTTTAACAATTAGTCATCAATCTGATTTCGAAATTTTGGGCCACTTGCACTAATTTAGACATTTTCATGTCGTTATTACTAAATCAGCTAAGCTTCACTTTTATATGAATAAATTCGTTTCAATAATCAGCACATTATCAAGATTACTATGATATTCACATATTAGTGGCAAAGATTAACTCAAATGTAACAAAACACAGTACATGGATTGAATAGAGAAATAATTTTTTTCTCCTTTTGATAGCCATAGAACATAGCATATCCCTTGCGTCGTGATACAATTTGGTGAGGTCATCACGGATCTCAACCATACAATCATCAAACGGAGAAGAACCATTCATATCAGAACAGTTAAATAGCTAGTTAACTGAGTGTTAAGTTACGCTGTTAGCATTTTTGATGTCCTGGGTTCAAAACCTATTATCGACTAGTCATCATAAGTTTTTCTCAGACGTAGTTTTTTTTAAGTCGAGGGACCTACAGTTTTACGCCGGTTCCGAACAGCCAATGGGCTTGAATCTAAGTCATTACCTAACAGCATATCAAATTTGATTGTGAATAGGGCTTTGCAAGACCACAAAACTAATCTTGGTATTGTCTTGGTCTTGTCCCCAAGACCAAAACCAAGACTTAATGAATATTCTCAAGACCAAGACCAAGACTGGGCAGTCTTGGTCTCGGCCTTGCAAAGCCCTAGATGAGTTGCTGCTTGCAAAAAAAAATCGAATGCTGAGCCTGTATTAATCCTTCGGCCCCCACTTAACATCCTCTCTCCCAAAGATCATCAGGTTTTCCCATTCTCAAAGTACTTGTAAACATTCAAGTGTATCCTATGATTTAGCTGAAGTAGTTCCTTTCCATAATTCAAGCAATCCGCCTCTCTCACACATAATTGAGGAATAAATGTAACACTTGGTCTCTCCTTTTCTTCACACCCAAGAATTCATTACGAATGGAGCGACGAACGGCGATACTCTTTTACTGTGAGGTCAAATTTTTATTGAAATACTCTCGAGTAAGGGTGGACAACACGAAACGTATGTAGATATACTTTTTAGTGTCTCAGTAATAGTGAAACTTGAAGCATAATTTTTAGTTGGATTATTTCAACTGTTGGTGCAGATGGCCTTAAATCTGCGTCATTAGTATTTCTTGATCTATATAAGTTTTAAATCAATTCATAATTTGACGACTGACCTAAATAAGAATACCCGTTTACCATCACTGATGAAATTACCACTTTTCAAGATTCTTCTTGAACTAATTCTTAATATTCAGTTATAGGTGTAATTCAATGGAATAATCTTATTACCTTCACAATGTGGCTGGACAAATTTAGAGGTTTAATGGAAAAATCATATCTTATTACCTTTATAATGTGGCTGGACAAATTTAGAGGTGTTTCGTTTTGAATGAATATCCTTGGAGACAATTTCAAATATTGAATTGATGGAATATGTACTATATGAAAGCTGATCATTATGACAATATTGGAAAATTAAATTGACAATGTTTGCTGTTATAAAAATATATAGCAATTATGAATAAATTTAGACTTAAACTAAAATTAATACAGAAAATGCAATCCTTCTTTTAGGTTGCGTTAGTACCATTCTTTAACCTTTTAGCTTCTGGAATATATCCACGAATGTGGAAATGTCTCTGAACGCCAACCGGGGTAATTTTCACCACCGTTTAGCAAATCTATAGTTGTATATTTCAGGAAAATATCGTTTGCTATGGAGAAGTCCCACTAAGCTTGTTATTTTTCTTTTTTTTGGAACTATCTATCTCCAATATAAACACCCTTGTCATAGAGATGAAGTTTTTAGGGATTTATAGTCACGAATATGTGTCTGACGCAAAAAAAATTCGCAGAAAACCTGATACGTCCATTCCTTATTTAAAGGTGATGATTTATGAACATGGAAATGGAAAAATTCAAGGGTGAGAACGGGGTAATTGCCACCTCCGTTTAGTATAATATCACTCATATATTTCATGAAAAATAGGTTTGTTAAGGAAATTAGTCACCATATGCCTATTGTCTTGCTTTTAGAAAACATGTTTTCTGGATTTCAGATTTCCTGATGAAGACTCATATGTCATTTAAAACGTTAAGAGAAAAAAACACATTTCTAAATTCCAAAATTTTTATTTTATTTTATACGCTAGCACGATTAGAATCATCGTTATTTCAAAAGTCATATTTCTGCTGATGCAGAACTGAAGCTTAGTATTTTAAATAATATATTAAATCAAGAAGAAATCTCTAATCATGTAAATTTGAAAAAAAAATTCAATTATTAAAATACTTGTAACAAAAGAGAAAACGTTGTGCTTGAAATAAACATATAATGAAACATTATTTCAAAAACATCCCCATAAGTAAACAAGGTGAAAAATCATAATAAAATATCAAAAGTCAAAAATAGTTATTTTTTATAAAAAATATTACAATACACAAAACAAAATGGAGTATTATGCCAAAAATGAAGATATAATGAATCATTATTTTACAAAACATCTCCATAAATGAAATGAGAACAATATGTAGTAACAAAATATCTAAATAGAGCCAATTGGTGGAAATTTTTCTAATCCTTTGTTACAAGTGCAGACAAATTGTATGAATTTTGTCATAAAAAATTACAATTAACGCAAAACAAAACAAGAAAAGTTTTGTCTAGAACTGAACAAAGTAGGTACCTACATTTAAAATTTATAATAACAAAATATCAAGTTGAAGTCAAATTGTGTTACTTCTTTTTTTTCTCGTATGGTAAATTTTGTAACATTCGTCTATACAATGTCTCAAGTCACACTCAGCACACCAGGTTGTAACATAATTCTTTTTTTCTCTCTGTGGTTAATATTTTAACATACAAAGCAAAGAATTCTTTGTCGTTTTTGTCTACTCCCAGTAGTGGAACTTTCGCAGGAAAATGCCATTCCATAAAATTCACTACAGCTGAGCAGTTCTAGCAGAAGTCAGAGTTTCATCCTTTTGCAAGATTTGTTGCACGACTTGTCTATCTAAAGGCCGCTAATAATCCGAATATAAAAATAGCTTTCAATAACCCAAGTATTTGAATAATTTCAATCAGCACTTTTAGAAATGGATTTTTATCAATAAGAGGCCTTTTCTGCGCAACCTTTACAAAGAACATTTAAAATCTCACTTTAATAGGGAAATGGACTCTAGTATAGCAAGTCACTGCATAAATAGAAACCACCATTTGCATGAAAATACAAATGTTTCTATGAAAAGCATTTGAATTTGAGTTACCTAAACATTTGTGTAATCTCCGTCAATCTACCTTAGTATACCTACCTGTATTTTCTATAGGTATTAATTGAATTTCGAGCCAGTTTATAATATGCACTGCAGATTAACGTAAATCTGAATCTTTTGCTGGTGACATGATAGACAACGTAAATTCAATTTTCCAATATTCTAAAAAGCAATTTTACTGAACTTTTTTATTTGAAATACATGTTCATAGTTCAAAACAAAACACTTCATTTCTTTTCAAGTTGTAGACGCTCACGGACAAGTGTTTTCAAAATTTTCTCGAATTCGAAAACACAAAGAATGCTGAATTTATGTCATATACAACTCTTACCATTATTATTCAATTTGAAATAATACATCTTTGATAATTATTGAGAATAAGTTTTTCTCTACAATCAAATTTAAGAAAATGACGAACTGAGTAGAGAAATTCACTAAGAAGGTAAATGAACTGAATCTATCTTACTGAAAAAATGAGCATGTAAAGCTTGATGAATGTTTTAATAAACTTCTTCAAATAAAATCAAATCTTCAAAAGTCAATATTTGTAACTATCATATCTGAATGAAGAGTGAACTTTTTTCTTTGTGATATGTTTAGTTATTTGTTCTAACAATTGGTTGTTTTACATTACAAAATTGAAAAGCGCACAAAAAAATCTATGGATGTGTGCAAATAATGTTATTTCGAAATTTTTGTTAGAATGATTCTCTATTTTTTATAGTAGTACGATTTTAATAATTTGTTATATTTCATTTTTAAATTATGGAAATGTTAATAACTGGGTTTAAAAATATTTATTTCCCAGAAAAAATAGTGATTATGATTTTTGTTTTCGTGAAATAATTTATTCTTTGGTTCTTGTTCCTGTAGAAAAAGTAATTGATATTGATGCCTAATTTAAGTTAATAATAGTTGAATGAGTGGTAACTGTGGAGGCGTTAGTTTTATCAAAATGTTTTAAGGCTGTTAATTAAGTGTTATTAATTATTAAATATGTTAATATTTTGCTTAGTTTTTTTTTCAGTTCTTTTGACACTTGAAATACGTCAAATTTCATTTTCTCCAGCTTTTTATTCCGGAGTTTTCAATTGGAATTAATATCTCGCTCTAATAAGGGATAAAAAAAATAACATTTAATTTCAACTTATTAAGTATGAATTTCTTTTTAAGCTGTTAGAGAGTTTCGAGAAATATAAATTGTTGTTATCTAGGTATGGAATTTCTGAAATCAATACTTAAAGTTTATGATTTTCTGTTAGTCAGGTAATTATTATGATTTGAATAATGTACGAACTTCTAGAATTTCATATACTTGTCACTTCTATGGTAATTTACTTGTTTTACTCAATATATTGACAAAATCTGTAATGTTGGTGTGCTCTGTTTTTAAACTTTCCTCAAATTTCTGATAGATTTTTTATAATTTTTTCGATAAAAGTTCAAATATACAAGATGTTAACAATTTTTGAGTGAAGTTTGTCCACTTATTCTACTACCTTGTCTTCGAAAAATCTTCATGTATATATGTATATATATATATATATATATATATATATATATATATATATGTATATATATATATATATATATATATATATATATATATATATATATATATATATATATATATATATATATATATATATATATATATATAAAAATATATATATATATATATATATATATATATATATATATATATATATATATATATATATATATATATATATATATATATATATATATATATATATATATATATATATAAATAAATCCATTTCTAATGCGTAAGCATCAAAATTTTCGAAAATAGCTTTAATTATTAATTATAAAAAATCTTCTTTATATCTACTTACGTAGAATGCCAGTGGAGTAAAAACCTTGAGAGAAATATCGAAAAATTGTTTATTCGATATCGCTCGAGAACACAAATACTAAATTTAAGTGTTGCAATTTAAAAACCTTCTTTTCATGAGCTTTCGAAAAACTGCAATTAAAATAAAGTCTCTCTGCTTATAGTTTGTTTTCAAAAACTGTCATTCCATATCACTATAGATTATATATTTTTCTTTTATATATCACAAATTTAGTGTTTCACCAATATTCTTCAAAAACTGTCATTTTGGTTAATATTATATCACAGTAAGAGTAAAACATAATTATATTATACTTTATTCAATTTATTCTTTACGTTTCATCTAGATCTTGTTCCAATATCATAGATATTTAACGAAGCTTCAATTCATTCCAATAATTCTCTAATTTGATTCAGAAAAACAAATGTGGAATCTCTGTTCGACACAATCCGAATTTCTTTTACTAACGTATTACTCTAGCAGTATTCAACAATAATTCATGACAGTTCAATTTACTCCTTTTGCCTCCTTTACTGTTGAATTGTTTGTTCATTCACAAAAAAAAATTAAATGATGAAAATATTGATTTCTTTTCTTCAGTATGTTGGTCCCTTGTAAGCCTCCAAAATATTAAATTAGAATATAGGTACATAATTTTGATGTATACTGCAATATTTTGTTATACATAAATAGTTAAACAAACGTGCAATGTTTTATCATGATTATTTAGTTAAATTTGCGATGTTTGGTTTATTTGGTATATTTAACTTTCTTGTTATGTAATGGAAGAGTTGAATCTGTACAAAATGTAATATAATTATTTGATTCTGTTTTTACTTTTTCTCTATTTGATAATAATTTTAAAAATTCTTCAATGGTAATGAATTAAAGCGGAAATTTTAGTTTTCATTAGTTTTATTTACTTTAATTATATTTTCAAAGCTTTAAGTTGTTCAAGAAATACGAAATTTTTCTTGATTTCCTCGATAAACTCAACGAAGCACTTTTTATGAAAATTATTTTCAAATTCACGAAAAATTTCAGGTACAGATTTGTTCTGAGGAATTTTAATAACATGAAAATTTCTAATAATATAATTTCAAACGATTTTATTATAATATCATAAACAAAAAAGAATATTTCAAACATATATTCAACAGTTCCATTCAACACTCGAACACTAAAATCAGCTCTGTAATAATCATGAAATAAACTATCTTATTAAAAGAAAATTTTTCATAGTGAAAACTATTTTTATTTAATTAACTTTCACATTCCTACATAGACATGTATTTTTTCATGCAAAAATATTTCCACCATATACGAAATGGACGCGTGAACAATTGAAGAAATATGTTGTTTAGTATCCCCTTTTTCTCAATGCTACCAACTCAACAAATTAAATAAAATTTTGAAAAATGTCAATTTTATTAAGTTTTCAGTGCTTAAAAAGCCTGAATATAAGAATGCCATGGTTCGTCTTCCAGTAAATTAAAAGATATATAAATTTAAATGTATATTTATATCGTCATGTTGTGTAACTAAATTCTAGTCATAAATTATACCTATGTATGGATAACTTAATAGTAAAGTTACATAATTAGAATATTGCAAATTGGAACTCGATAAAAACATACGAAATTTTTGATTACTTTCTAATGAAAAATGGATGAAATTACTTATCATTATTAAAGCGTTATTTAATCATATTCTCAAGTATGAAACATGTACCTAATCTAATGGATGAAAAATGAGTTATAGGACTCAATAATTGCTCCTGTTTAGTATGATAATTTTCAGAGGAGTTAATAGTAACTATAAGGCTGTATATTGTACTAAAAATATCCTATTTTTCAATCCCTACTATATTTGTTGCATTTAATAATATTTGTAAGAAAATAAGAATATTACTTTAATTTAGAACGATTATGAAATATTTCATGTTTTAATTATTTATTCACTTTCGTGAGCCTTCAGTAAGAAGGTTTTCTATTTTAATGTTGAATTTGAGATGACA
>JARQZK010000726.1:1252500-1262500 GCA_030704885.1 Cynegetis impunctata
CTATCGATATCTAACTTAAGACGACCCTTGTAGTTTTTTATTGAAGGAGCATGAGCTTTGACTTATTTTTCTCTGTTGGCACAAATCGCTGAAACAGTGGACTTTGACACTTTATATTCCTTACAGATTGCAGCATTTGTACCCCATTTTGGAGTTTATCGATTATATCGATTTTTTACTTAAATTCATTGTTTTGCTCATTAACACCAAATTTTGTTCCGTCAGCATGAAAAATCAAAGCCAGGAAGGCATACCCTTACTCAATACTCAATCACTGTTAATCTTATACTAATGTAGATGTAGCATTTGTAGCTCCCATACCCGGACTCCAAAGCAACGTGCGGTAAACGTTTACAAACGTCATAAAACAAGTGAGGAAAAAAGTGACGAAAGAGCATTGATATATTTCGTTATAGCGGATAATATATCTCAAAATTTGGTGAAGCAAATAGATCCCTATATCCGAGCGTTCGCTATATGCGAGTTGGTTATAATCAGGCAGAGTTATATGTAATAACACAGGGCTGTTGTCCGGGATTTTGAATTTGTTCGTTATAACCGAGCGTTCGTTATATGCCGTGTTCGTTATAAACGAGTTTAACTGTATATATATATATATATATATATATATATATATATATATATATATATATATATATATATATATATATATCAGTGGCGGCTCGTGGGGTGTTGGTTTAAGGAGGCTACAAGAGGTGTTATATACACCATAGACGAAAATTTTTAGGATTTCAAGGTCAACCGCCTTATAATTTAAAGAAAATCAAAGTAAAAAAAGCACCCTAAAATATTAATTTCTTTGGGAAAAAAATTGTTTTCACTTTGGAGTGTCTACCTTGATCCGCGACACGACATGTTCCTGGGATTTTTCGTGCCTTTCCAGAGAACGTGATAAAATTTTTAATTCGTCAAATCCTAAGCGGCCCCAAACAGAGACATTTTCCCTAGTAAAAAGTAAACACTGCTAACAAAATTATTTATTTTTTACCTGTGATCCGGTTAGCCAAGGATGTCTTTCATAATTTCTGATATTAAAACCGCGATTCTGTTGTTTGTTACGCTGCACCAAATTGTTTAATTCCGGGGTAGGTCGCAATGTTTTATTGAAACTTTATCGTCTTAACTTAGTGTACTAAAGTTATGGAATAACAAATATTCCATCGCCGCCATTGAAATTTTTAAAATTAACTTCAGTAACTCGTTATAAAAACAATACGCGAGCAAAATATATCACGTGTCTTCACGTGCTTGCTACGTGCACTGTAATAGAATAAAATAAGGTCGGATATCGTATGCTTTGAACCGAGCAGCTAGGTTCAAGGTGTTGCCATTTACATGTGTTTTCCTTTTCTATTACAATAAAGTATTCATTCGCAGTATTCGCACCGTTGTTTGCTTTTGTGTGTCAGGCATAACAAACGTTGAAAATATATTCTTTTAAGCCTCTGCAGCGTTGCCACTGCTGAAATGAAATCTTGAAATGAATGAAATGCAGTAAGCAGTAAATGTAAATACCTTCTATCGTAATTAATAAATTATATTATATAATGTAGGTTGAAAGGAAGGTGGGTGCATAAAATAATATGATTTTGATTAATATGAATATGCTGAATGCCGACTATTTAATATAGTATAGTAGTGATACACAGAATATTGAGGAGGCGGCTCAGCCTCCTTAGCCGCCTTCGAATAGCCGCCCCTGAATTATATATATATATATATATATATATATATATATATATATATATATATATATATATATATATATATATATATATATATATATATATAAAGAACAAAGTTAGTAGGATTTTTGATTCAGGTAAACAATCTTACGATTATATATATTTCTATTTTCATTAACGTTTCGGTCTGTTACTTTGACCTTTATCAAAATGATTGCATCAATATGTTATTATCACAGAATTAAAAACTTTTCACATAAATCACAGAAATACATTAACAATTTATAAATACTACGCAAAAAAAAAAACTTGACAATGATCCACAACCACCATAATCACTTTCTAACTAAAAGCGAAGGGGCTGACGTGTCTATGTAGACGAAAATTTTTTAAAATTTGTTACTGTGGATCATTGTCAAGTTTTTTTTTTGCTTAGTATTTATAAATTGTTAATGTATTTCTGTGATTTATGTGAAAAGTTTTTAATTCTGTGATGGTAACATATTGATGCAATCATTTTGATAAAGGTCAAAGTAACAGACCGAAACGTTAATGAAAATAGAAATATATATAATCGTAAGATTGTTTAACTGAACCAAAAATCCTACTAACTTTGTTCTTTAAATATAAATAAAATGGTTCAAGAATATAATGAAAATGACTATATATATATATATATATATATATATATATATATATATATATATATATATATATACATATTTAGAGAATTAATAAAAACTCTCGTTATTATGCATAACAATTAATATATTTCAGATAGTTGTGATAGCATAGTTATACATTGTTCCCATTATATGTTACATTGAACATGACTCTAAAGAGAATACTGTTTTTGCTCTTATAAATTCTGAATAAACTTGAGGCTGTGCTGAAATAATCATTGTTTTAATAGTTTTCCTTTGCTCTTGGAGTAATATATAAATCCTGATATATAATTCTTGTTTTTATTCATCAACTCAGACGTTGTTAATTCATTTAATTGTGCCTTCTATTTAATACATAAACTGTAATATAGAATAGAACTTCGTTTCAACCTAGTGACCCACGATAACTCTCTCTTTTTTTTAAACCATCGCCATCTCTACGTTAGGTTGAATATTTCTGGAACAACCCTACTATAATGAATCCTAATATTAATTCATCAAGAAAACCGATTATCAATATAAACGTGACTGATGAAGTTCTCAGATTCCGATACTTAATCTTTAACATTTGCAAGAATAAACAAATCAGTGATTTTCACTAAAAGCACCAAACAAAACATCACCCATATCACCGACAAAAATTGTTAAAGATGATATAAATTTCCAAAAAAAATCGATAATTTTTGTTCTACTCAAAACATAGATTTCTTAAGTAATCGCAAACATAACAATATAATCAATATGGCAAGCAGCACAATTCTGTGATTCTCTGAAGATAGAACATGAAAAGAGCACGACTGAAAAAGGCTAACAAATCTCCTTGAATGAGTAACGAGCCCAAAACATGGCTAGTCTAGATTTGCGACAGTGTTACGCGGTTAACAATGGAAGACTCATGTTACCGGATTAACGAGGGGTGTATTATTTTGTTATGGCTGACTCAGAGACGTATTCAGGTTAAATTCATGAACATATAAATCATTGATGTGCCTTTTTAAGGGCTATTTTCCCATAAAATACATACTATTGCAGTGTATCGAAGGAAAGCAGTCAGTGGCAGGAAGTTTTTTTTAAACGTTTTAGACCTCCTAGACCATGATTAAAAAAAAAATTTCATGTGATATATATATATATATATATATATATATATATATATATACCTATATATATATATATATATATATATATATATATATATATATATATATATATTATATATATATACATATATATATATATATATATATATATATATATATACCTATATATATTTATATATACATATATATATATATATATATATATATATATTATTTCTTTTCCCGGTACATATTGGCATCTCCAGCTTCGCCCATCGAGTCAAATGAGCTGCAATTTGGTAACTGGGATTGTTTTCGTTGCTTTCTTGGTTTCAATTTTTTTCCTCAACCGCGATGCACTTCGTAAATTTATTTTTGATAATAATAATTTATTTCCCAAAAACATTACAAGGCTGTATAAGTGTATAAGTCGTCAAAGTATTTTAGATCTTATCAACTGTGTAAATGGTTTTGTTCAGCAGTAGTCTAATGATATTTCTTTTGAAGGATTTTCTATTCAACCTCTTCATGTCCAAAGGAATGGCAACTTGTTGTAGAGTTTCATACAATCATAGTTTACACTCTGCTAGCTTATTTTAACATTAATATAATACACATAACAAGAAGTATAGTAATGTCAATATTCCCAGTTTCGAGACCTTGGTAGCCCAGCGCTAAAGTGTATCGTATCGCTTGTAAACCGAGGATTGTGGGTTCGAGTCCCACCTTGTTCTTGGGTGTTATGTGTATATCCGGAATTTAGTGGTTAAAAACTTAATCTGTTGGGTAATGACTTAGATTCAAGCCCATTGGCCGTTCGGAACCGGCGTTAAACTGTAGGTCCCTTGAGTTAAGAAAACAAATTCCCAGTTTCTGGAATATTTCTCTGCAGATAATATAAAAATGAAGGATACCCTACTGCGTAGCACTAGGAATGATGAAACCCCTCGGCGCATGTGCATGTCGTCAATATTATAAATTAAATAACAATGAAAGTCGATTTTACGAATGAAATGAAGGAAAATTGCAATAAATGTATTAATAAGTCGATATTACGAATAAAATCCGTGAAAATTTAGCCAAAAAATTCATTATTTGACTGTCAAATTTGAATATCCTATTCCGGCTCATTTTGCTGCAAATTATAAATCAAATTGATAAGATATCTCTATGGATGGGAAGCAGACACAGACGCAGAAAGAAGCTTAAGCTATCAACGTCGCTTGGTTACCGTGGCACACAGAGCATTTCGACGCATGTTTTGTAGGACTTCGTACATATCGACCTTGGCGCATGCGCATGTCGTAATGGCTATCTAAAAAACGCTATAATTTTTTATTCTTCGTTGGTAACAATTGGGAATTCAAATTCCCTAATGAAATCATATGTGTTTTATCGATATCCGTTGGAATTTTTAAAATCGGGCCAGTTACCAACTTTTTGTCGTGAGACTATAACCCCTTTAGCTTCGCCTCGGGGTAAAAATATCATTCACTGAAAAAACATCACATCATACTCGTAGTTATGAAAACAAAATTATTATTCATTGGGTACTCCTTTCTCAAAAGATATACTAACAATCGATGATGTACCTCAATAGAATAATAAGTTTTATTGATTTAGCTGTGAAGTTTTTTCAGATGCGAAATAAAAAAATGTTTCACTTTTTGACACTTGTTACTTATATTGTTGTGGATTTTATATAATTTGCCGATGAAGCACAATATTTAAATTCGAAGTTTTTCCAACGATTCAAAATTTTTGGAAACAAGAAATTGATCTCGTAATATTTTCTTATCCCTTTGCGGTAGATGAAGAAAAACCGCCATTTTTTCGGAATGTATAACTGATTGAGCTGGAGGACACACGTTCAAAAAACACTTTCAGAGATGTGAAACCCATTAAATTTCATAAGAAGTACTTTACAAATAAGATATTTCCAAGACTCTCCAAATTTATTGAAAATATACTATCTCAGTTTGTTAGTACTGATTGCAAATATTTCCCAGTATGAATTTTTAAATCCAAAATAAGAACTAGAATCACAGATGAAAACAGTCTAAGCATATCCATGTCGATCATGGCAGTAGATATTAATAAATTAAAACCACTCAAGTATCAGCAGTCCATAAATTGAAGAGTTTTAAACAATATTATTTAGTAGTAAACTTATTACATTACGTCATTTACCTTCGTTATAGGATGTTTATGTCAGGTTAATGAAAAATTTTTAGTTTCTAAAACTTATTTTTATTGAAGTTGAAATGGTCAAAAATAAGAGATTTTTTAGAAACTTTGCCCTGGAATTATTCCTAAGGGCAATAAGTAGCAAGCGTATTCAAATAGTTGCACAATAAATGGTTTTTTAATCGACAAAAGTTTAATAAATGGATTACACTTATGATACATAATCCAATATAAATTATTTTTTCGCAGTTACTACTTGACAGATGATGATCACAAAATAAAATGACTATATTTACTATGTATTGACTCTCAAAAATATAAAATTCAAAAATTTTCCATTACTGCAGTTTCGAACTTTCTTCAATCTTCTAGTGCTCCTTGAGACTAAGTGACATCCGTGTTCTTCTGACTATTATAAGAGATCTAAAGAATGGTATTGCTGAATTATTTATTTCGTATAAATTCATCTTAATATGAATCCAAAAAATATAATTTGTCTGATATTATTTTTAACAAAAAACTCGTGAATGTCATTAAAGTCGTATTTATTGCAAAGTGTATCGCGTATATTGATGGGGAAACAGGGTCGAATGGAATGAATAATAGTTCGAAAAATATCATATATGCACTAAAACGTATATAGTGAAGTGTTCTTCGTCATTTTCTGTGTTCACTTACTATATATTGATCTTTTGAAGGTTTGTACAAATTGTTTGGGTGGTTCTTTAATATATCTTGTTTTCGTAGTGAATTAATATATATATATATATATATATATATATATATATATATATATATATATATATACGAGGATATATTGAAAAATTCTTAGCCTACTATAGAACCAAACAAAATTTCAATGTCAAAATATTTTATTACTCAACATATTCTCCTCTTAATTGTATACATTCATTACAGCGAACCTGCAACGTCTCTAGACTTTTCAAAAAAAATGTTTCTTCTTGCTCTGCAAACCAGACCTCCACAGCTTTTATTACCTTCTCGTTGGAAGAAAATTTACGACCTTTAAAACTTTTTTTCAGTTGACGAAAGAGATGATAGTCGGACGGAGCCAAATCTGGTGAATAAGGGGGGTGTACTAGTAATTCAAACCCTAAATCACGAATTTTTTGCATGGCAACATGAGATTTGTGTGCAAGGGCGTTGTCCTGCAAAAACAAAACACCTTTGGATAGCTTTCCGCGTCTTTTCCCTATAATTTTTTCCCGTAGAGTGATAAGTAATGTCGAATAGTAACCTTCAGTTAATGTTCTACCCTCATCCAAAAAATCAATCATGATTACTCCATGGCAATCCCAAAAAACTGAAGCAAGAACTTTTCCAGCAGATTTTTGGAGACGAAACTTCTTAGGTCTTGGAGAACCGGAGTGTCGCCATTCCATCGATTGTTGCTTTGTTTCTGGCTCGTAGAAATGTACCCAAGTCTCATCCATAGTAACAATTCGGTTTAAGAAGTCTACATCGTTTTCAAATCGAGCACAGATCGAACGCGTTGCTACTACCCTTGCACGCTTTTGGTCAACATTCAAACATTTGGGGATCCATTTTGCAGCAATTTTTCTCATGTCCAAATTGACGCGAACTATATGATGAACGCGTTCGTATGAAATATTCAGTGCTTCAGATATCCGTTTTAGCCCAATTCGACGGTCTGTTAAAAATCATGTCATGAACTGCATCTATATTTTCGGGGACTGACGCAGAAACTGGCCTTCCCGATCGGTCATCATCTTCAATGGAAAATTTACCTCTTTTGAAGGTTGCAGTCCAATTTTTCACGGTCGCATACGAAGGACATTGATCACCAAGGGTATTAAGCATATCTTCGTAAATCTGCTTATCTCTAAAACCTTTGGAATACAGGTACTTGATGATGGCTCGATACTCCAATTTTTCGATTTTCACAATTTCAGTGGACATATTTTTTTAAAAAATTTATTGCGTAACTCTGATTTACTTTTTTGACGTCAAACTTCACACTGACACTTCTAATAAGTTATTGTTCGTTGCTATGTTAACGCAATATTTTGTTTATGCAGGGAACTGGTCTAGGCTAACTAGATATCAATACATCCTCGTATATATATATATATATATATATATATATATATATATATATATATATATATATATATATAATCAAAGTTTTCAACCCTCTAACAGTTTGAGTCTAACTGAATTTGGACTTGGTTTTGGGGTGTAAAAATCCTCACAATACCTGAACTTTGATGGATATGTTCATAATCAATTTTCACATCATTTGCGACTGGTTTTAAAATTTCGTCTAATGCACCTCCCCCACTCCCTTGCCCAATGTCTAAAATTACCAAAATGTTCACTGAATTTATCCGAATAGTAATAGCTTCGTTCTACCACCAACCCCAGAATCTCAGCACATTTGATCAGATGGGAACTGCGAAAAATGCCAATATATACCGGAAAAACCTCATATATATATATATATATATATATATATATATATATATAAGACATAAAAATAATTTCAATAGAAATCGGGGTCTTAAAGGTCTGAAACATATATAAAAACTTCTCCCGCACTTCACTGTTATCTTTCGATACAGTGCAATAGTCTATTATTATCTGGGAAAATACTATTCAAGTGAAAATAATTTAGTCGTCCGTTAGGTCGTATTTATATTAAAAATAAAGTGGAAATAAGGCAAAATAAATTTGTTTAATTTATTATACTATAAGAGGTTTTTACAGTGTGAATCCAAAAGAGATATGTAAGTACGGGTATTTGTCCTGGTTTAATACCATTGAATATAACTTAGAAATTTATTCTTTCGATTCAACTTTTATTACTTAGTGATTAGGAGCACCTATTCTTAAAATACGGTCCTGTTAGGATCGGCAAAACCTAGGGGTGAAAGATAGTTGATGAACAGTCGACAAAAATAATCATCACCGACCCTTCAAATCTACAAATGCTGCAAGGTAGGCGTGGTAATTCGGATTATCAGGGGCTCTTAAACATTTTATTCACCTCGATATGAAGTGTGAATGCTTGACAGCTACTGTATTATACTCTTATCTTTTCTCTCGCCTCTCAAATCGACCGAAAATATCTCTATCTATAGAATTCAAATGTCTGTAAATGTTCATTTTGTGGGAACAACATGACCGAAGCGGCAAATATTATATAAAAGAAGAGTATGTTCAGGTATTATGCATCTACATACCATTAGGAAAGAATTTTTCGTGATGAATAAATTATTATGAGGATATTATCAGAAATATTTAGACAACAATAAAAAAAAAACGAGAACAGCAGAGCAGAGCTCCGTCACTTAGGCCGTATTTTTCGCGTCAAGTGCAGCGCATCAAAATACTGTTCGAACGGCATAAATTATAGTTTCAAAAACACCGCTTCAATAACAAATTGTGATAAAAATTGAAAAATAGTTTATTTTATTAAAAAAAAATAATTTTTCGATCTACATCGCGTACTGACAGCAAAGCAGGTCGAGATGCGATTCGAATAGAAGATTTTCCGCGAAGTGATGCGCGGTTGAGGAAAACAAAGGATCGTAATTCACCATGAACTCAATCCAGGCACCAAATTTTAACCTTTATCTCAACCTGCAGAAGCTGCGGAGTTAAGCAAATTTTCAAAATCCACGAAAAACCAAGAAATATCTACGTAAAAATGGCGGCGGTTGGAAAAACTAACCCAAATTTTGATAGTTTTGTTCTGTCTCGAAAACAATCCCAGACACCAAATTTCTCTTCATTTGGTGTCATGGGAGTTGATGAAGATGCCAGTATATACTGGGAAATATATATATATATATATATATATATATATATATATATATATATATATATATATATATATATATATATATATATATATATATATATATATATATATATATATATATATATATTTATATATATATATATATATATATATATATATATATATAATATATATATATATATATATATATATTTATATATCTCTTGATAATTATTAGCAATAAACAGGCTTGTTGAATCTCAAATAACTCGATTTTATTTAAAAAGTTGACGTTTCGCCACGACATTCGTGGCTTTATCAAAACTTTTGATATATATATATATATAGATATATATATATATATATATATATATATATATATATATATATATATATATATATATATATATATATATATATATATATATATATCTAATATATAAAATTCTCGTGTCGCGGTGTTAGAAGTTAAACTCCTCCGAAATGGCTCGACCGAACCTCATGAAATGTGTGCATATCGGGTAGGTCTGAGAATCAGCTAACATCTATTTTTCATCACCCTAAATGTTAAGGGTGGTC
>JARQZK010000726.1:1265000-1340000 GCA_030704885.1 Cynegetis impunctata
TATATAGGTATATACGTAGGTAGAAGATTATTTGAATGAATCACTTTAATCAGATACCATTTCGACTTTGGTAATTTCACTAATTTTCTTTTGAAAAACGTTTTTGTACGCACAATAAGCAATGGAAAAATAATTTTAAAAGTTTGAGTGTTATGTAATCTGTTATATATCTCAAAACAATTAACATCACGTTTTCTCGACATTTTTCATCTTTCAGTATAAAACAAAAAAACCACATTGCCTTCAATATTTTCGTCGTACGGAAGAAAATATTGAATCTGAAAGTTGTATAGTACCGTATAATAATCAGTTTCCAAAATACTGTAGATATATTTTATTCACATCATATAAATATGTACACATAATTCAATTAATTTGTTCATTTCTATTTGACTTTTATGGTATTTGGTAGTCTTGATAACATGGTACTGCACAAGATGGATCGAAAAGTTTGGAGGCTGCTTGAAAAGCCGCCATGTCAAGTCCTCCTTGGTGGTGGCCCGACATATTTCCCTGAGTCAGAGACATATTGCCAAGAAGTAGTTCTCTGCAAAAAAAACATATTTATTACACCCATCATTGTTAAAAACAGTTCTTATGATATTAATATATATATATATATATATATATATATATATATATATATATATATATATATATATAAATATATATATATATATATATACATTATATATACATACATACATATATATATATATATATATATATATATATATATATATATATATATATATATATATATATATATATATATATATATATATATATATATATATATATATATCTATATATATTGGTATGTATTTTTTATATTTTGAAATTTTTCAGAACATTATATTAAACTAAATCTTCAGATACAAACTTTTATCTGGAACACTATGCATATTAAATAAAGTTAAATAAATATGTTGAACTTGTTTTTATATTGAATCACTGTTTTTTTATTTAGGTCTTCGGTTGATGAAATATCATCATAAAAACAAATGTTGGATTTTTACACTTATTGTAACTAGATCATCAATGACGTATTTCACGTTTCACTTCGCTATTAGGTGTTAACTTCCTGTTTTATATTTTTTAAATTTTTATCAGCATAAGCTGCAATATATGCTTCATATAGTTTACGATAATGAATAACTTAATATTTTTTTTATTCATATTAAATTTGTAAAATAAATTGAAAATTACAAAATTAAGAAGAACACGTCTATCACTCAGCGAATGTGTTTAATGAATTATATAAACAACTAGTGGGACCCGTCGCGGCTTCGCCCGCGTATCCATATATGTATACGTATGAATTTATTAAGATATAGTTCATATTCGTAATTGGGAAAATTCATATTTTAATAATTTTTTTTTAAACACGTACTCGTGGCGCTTTATGGTTTTCGAGCATGGTGAAGACAATTAAAAAAAGGATAAAATTTATCAAATCATTTGTTTATTTGTATAAAAATCCAATTTTTTAACATGTATTGAATTAAAATTTTCAATATAAATAATAGCCAATAAAAAAAACAGACTCACTCCTTTTTCACCCCTAAATGATGGGATTTCAAAAAACTGAGAAACTACTTTCTAAAGTTAATTTTAATTAATATTTTCGTGAAAGAGCGAGATCACTAAGTCCATTATTTTGCGAGATTCAGCCAAAAATAGCCAAAATACGAAAAACACATTTCACCCTCTTTCAACCCCTAAATGATACAAAATCAAAAAATGCAGAAAATGGTTTTTTAATAAAATTATAAGGAACATTGTAGTGGAAGAACGGAATCGCTAAGTCGATTATTTTGCCGGAAATAGCCAATATAAAAAAAACAGACTTACCCCTTTTGCACCCCTAAATGATGGAATTTCAAAAAACTGAGAAACTACTTTCTAGAGTTCATTTTACTTAACATTTTAGTGGAAGAACGGGATCGCTAAGTCCATTATTTTGCGAGAAACATCAAAAAACACGTTTTACCCTTTTTCAACCCTTTAACGGCGGAATTTTAAAAATCCCCGTCTTAGTGGGAATCTACATGATCAGACTTAACTTCCCACCAAATTTCAGAAATTTAAAAAATATGGTTTTTGCTGTAGACTGGATTCAAATTTTCGGCTTGTATTATACAGTGCTTTCATGATGAAAGGAACAAATTCATTAAAAAATTAGGTTTCTATTTCATGTTAAAATCCTCGGACACGTCGATTAGTATTTTTATTTGGGCATTTTTCGCAATAAAAATTTTGTATACAGGGTGTCTCATTCAAAAGCTATGGCTTTGTCATTAGTTTTTTTAAAGGTAATACCCTGTATATTATTTCACTTTACAATTCTACGATAAATTCTTATCACTTTTTGTGAACATACCATATGCCTCAACTCGATGGATTGCCAGAAACGGAGATAGTGGGTAATGAGAGGTACGGTATGAAAACACACAAATGTAATTACTAATTTAATGTTTACATATGTTCAATCTGTTGTCCGTTTACTTCGAGACATTTTTGAAGTCGATTCAATGTTTCCCGTTGCACATTTTCAATTACTTCTGGACTGATAAGTCTTATTTCCTGCCTGATTCTCTCTTTTAGATCATCAATATTATTTGGTCTATTCAAATAAACTTTAGACTTCAAATAACCCCATAAGAAAAAATCCAATGGGGTTATGTCCGGTGATCTTGGCGGCCACTCAATCGGACCTCTCCGTCCTATCCATCTGTTGGGAAAAGTTGCATCAAGAAATTGTCGAACAGCGATTGAATAGTGAGGAGGTGCCCCATTTTGTTGAAACCATATCTCGTTATTAGGTATGTCAGGATCTTGTGGGTTAGGAAACAAAACAGCTAAAGCCGGAATGAGTTCGAACTGGAGAAAGTTCAAGTAGTCCTCTCCGTTTAGTGTTCCTTCAAAAAAAAATAGGGACCAACTATACGATTTTCGAACAATCGCTGCCCATGTATTAATTTTTTGAGGCCGCTGTGTGTGGCATTCTTGCATCCAATGAGGATTCTCGGTCGCCCAATACCTACAGTTTTGTCTGTTGACGTGGCCATTTAAAGTAAAGGTGGCTTCATCAGAAAAAATTATGTTTGTAATGAAATTTAGATGTTGATTATGAATTTCAAGAATCTGCTCACAAAACTGTACTCTGCGGTCAAAATCGTCTTCTAATAATTCATGTACCAGCTTAATTTTATAGGGATGATACTTATTTACCTTAAGTATTTTATGCACGGACCCTACTGATAAATTGAAATTATTGGAAATTGTACTAATGGATGTATGAGGGTTATCTTGGGTTTCTAGTAGAACGTTCAGCACTGTTTCTTCAGATACTCTCGGTGGTCTTCCTTTAGATAAATCTCTAACGTGGCCGTATCTCCTGAATTTTGATTCAATTTTGCTGACTGTCGATCTAGTAATTGGCGGACGATCAGGATGATTTTCATTGAATAGATTGCAGACTTCTTCTTGTGAACGCACCCTATCTCCAAAACCAATCATCATAAGTACTTCAATACGTTCTCTCTCAAGTAATTGCATTTTCTTAAACAATGAAGTAGTGTAGTGCCTGGAGCGTTAAAAACGTGAAAACTGCGGACTATACAGCACCAGTGAATGAATTCAGATGGTACATGTGAAATTTCATTCTTCAGATTTAATGACAATGTTTACCTAAATTTTTTTTTGTACTTTTAATCCACATTTTAAATCTCCAGGTGCTCCACTATCTCCGTTATAATCTGGGAATCCATCAAGTTGAGGCATATGGTATGTTCACAAAAAGTGATAAGAATTTATCGTAGAATTGTAAAGTGAAATAATATACAGGGTATTACCTTTAAAAAAACTAATGACAAAGCCATAGCTCTTGAATGAGACACCCTGTATACAAAATTTTTATTGCGAAAATTGCCCAAATAAAAATACTAATCGACCTGTCCGAGGATTTTAACATGAAATAGAAACCTAATTTTTTAATGAATTTGTTCCTTTCATCATGAAAGCACTGTATATATATATAGATTGAACATAGTCGTAATCAGGGCAGCGGCGGCGATTTTTGTTTTGAGGTAGAAAGTCTCAAAGGCGGCAAATTTTGAATAAAATTGAACATAATAATAATATTGATAGTATTCCTAATATTTTTAAGAGTTTTAATAGTTTTTATACTTTAGATTTATACATGTGACGTCATGAGTCTTATGACTTGCCTTCCTTCTCACAGGATGTCACATTTTATTTACGCCCTCTCACCCCCTTATCATGATACGTAATTTTAGTTAGCCCCTAATGTATTGTATGCAACCAACTAAAATTCATAAATAATTGAATATATCATTATATGCACCCCCTAATTATTTAAAGCGATTTTATTAACTTACGGTCTTGATTGAGGAGTTCTATCTCTTTGTCGTCGGTTTTTAAACCAATTTGAAACTTGTGTTGAAGTAAGTCCAGTTTTTTTAGCAAGAGATTTCTTCTCGTCTGGTGTTGGATATCGGTTCTTAGTGTAACATTCTTTGAGGGCATTTCGACTCCTCTCTTTGAAGCAATAAACAGTTTCTTCGCCATCCCATATTGTTTTTGGTAGGGGATACTTTTTTCTCAGTCGATATTTGTCTACAGCACCTAGAATGATAGTTTAGTTGAAGTAAAGGTTTTTTCTTTGAAATAGGTTACAAAATTTGGTTGAGATTGAAGATATTGAGGTCAATATCTTTGTGACCAGCTAAACAACAAACCAATAAACATACGGAGTGTCCCAGATAAAACTGCAAAAGAGGTCTGTTTTTAAATTGAGGGGGACATACATTTATATTATTACTTGGTTTTGTGGATCAAGGTATCAACTTGGAAATTTCAAATAGCACTATAAGGTATTTGATGTATCCTATGACAGTTCTTACCTAAATTCGTTAAAAAAGTGAAATCTTACGACTCGGTTTCAGGAAAACAAAATATGCATTCTACGGATTTTTTATTTTAAAATTCTTCAGAGGAAGAATACATAACATTTTACATTAGCAAGAACTAATGGAGTTAACTTCCGACATTCATCCACAATACGTTGTCTTGATACAATAAGATTTGCTGGTTGACTTACTACAACTACATGATAAAAGAATTTTAAATTTGAAAATGAATAATCCGAAAAACTAATTGTTTATGTTTTGTCCTGAAAGTAAATTATAAGATTTTAATTTTTTTACGAATGTATAGTCGGTGTTGAAAAAGATTTCATACGATGTACCTCATGCCCAATACTAAAATTTGAAATTTTACTATTGGGTAATAATGTAAGTCGATGTCATCTTCAATTAAAAGTTCGAGTGTTTTTGATTCGAATTATTTCGAATGTTCATTATGAACAAAATATTGAGGAAAAAGTTTCACCTAGACACCCTGTATAGGATACGTGATAACTTATTTATATCTCCTATGTACACTATTTTCAAGAAGTAAAATTGTGAACCATCGTTTAATACATATAATGGTACAAATTCGGTAATGGAAGAATAGTATTCTTCTAGTGAAAGATTTATACAAATTTTTTTTGTGATTTGGAAAACTGCTTTTTTCTTAGATGAAGGTGTTATTGAAGAACATGAAGAAGACGTTTTAATAATAAACATTTCAATATTTTTTATCAGATTTCTAATTTGCAGACAATTAATCCAAAAGTATACTGTTGTACTGTAGTTTTTCAGATTTTTAATTTCACATACGTATAAACTCAGTAACGTAGGAAATTGCAGTGCCATCAGTAGTCACAGAAGTATAGTTAGATGTTAGATATTTGACGAATATACTATGGTCACAGTATACCCACTTGATAAAACTGTAGTTTGTGGTGGCTGCACTGTCTAGTATATGTCAGACAGTCATCAATGGTGAAACATTTCACAGAAATTGTAGACAAGAAAAAATCGATTATCGTTCTGTGATACCATGTGAAAGGTCCCAGTCCAACAAATATGAAAGACAAGTTACACTTATTCCTGGGAGAGTTAGTTACTTTGTTTATATATATATATATATATATATATATATATATATATATAGGTATATATATATATATATATATATATATATATATATATATATATATATATATATATATATATTGGATATAATTAAGGCCGTACTAGATGGCGATGAACATAGCAGTAGTCGACTAAATGAGCATTTGGGAATTACAAAAATGTACGCAAGACGAAGAAGCGTTTGCTCATTATGGTACAAGACAGAGTAGTTTAGCAATTACCTAGTTCTTGCGTCCATTTATAATCATAATGAGGTTCTACCACTTCGCATGTGAGACAAATGTTTAAACATTGAAAATAGTGATTTGAAGTGAGAGATTTGGTTCGTAAAAAATAGAAAACGGGAATAATAAAAAATTCATTTTGATGGAATTCGTTAAAACAGTACGTTTTCAATAGTTTATCAAAGATTGTGGTGGTTTAGTATTTGATTCAAAAATTTTGATTGAAATAAATATTTTGGAAAAAATCTATTTTCAAAGCGTGATTAAAATTTGAAAAACACTTCTACGCCAAATCTCTGTTTGTAGAACGCTTAGTTCAATTTTGTTCAAAAAAGCTAGGAACGAATAGATTTTAATTGGAAAATACTCGATGATTGTATTGGGCGTGAATTTTCTGCTCATTTGTTGATTTTTCGAGTATCTACCCCGCCTACTTTTGCTTCTTGAATTTCAATTCTATGTCAGTTTTAATTTTGAACGAATATCGTTATGAAACTTACCCAGTGGCCGCCCTCTTACTTTTTCCGCTTCTCTGTAGTGAGCCTTGTACCAATATGTCTGCAGATCTCCATGCCAACGTGGATGAAAAGTGTGTGATTCTAGAATGGTGTAAAGTTCGTGATAAGATCCTCTGTGGAAAGCTACTGTAGCTCTGGCTCTTAGTATGCTCTCATTTGTTCTGAGATGGGTAGATGTTGGTAAAGACCAGAGGAAGGACGCTAATCTATCTATGTCTCCACGTTGATGTAGAGCCTCACACATACATTGCACCTATTCGAATGAAGAATATTTCAGTTTATTTATTTATAAAGGTATATATATATATATATATATATATATATATATATATATATATATATATATATATATGATTGAATCTTAAAAAACTCGATTTTATTAAAAAGTTGACGTTTCACTACGATATTCGTAATTGAAATTTCTTTGACATTTATTGATTTGAAAAAATTGAATAGAACAGGGCAGCTTTGTATATGGTATTCAGTCTAATATTAATATTCAAAATTGTTATCATTAGATGGTAAGGGAAACCGAAGAAACCTTTACCTACGTAATGTTTGAAAATAATAATAATAGGGTACTATTTATCTAACAACAAAGAAATTAGTATGGGAAAACATTAAAGAAGTGGAGTAGAATTATCGGTATAGCACGCTTATATGGAAGCAGCCGTTGACACGTGTTTCGGACTCTTTGGTCCTCGTCAGAACGGCGTAGCCAAGTATTGGATTGAAAATTTGAAGATGAAAATAGTACAACAAACAAAATCCTCTGATACGGAAGATAATTAATTATCAAGAGATTAAAAATTGATCACAGGCAACAACAATTCGAATAAATAATTATATATATATGTATATATATATATATATATATATATATATATATATATATATATATATATATATATATATATATGTATATATATACACCCAAATTGGGTGAAGGAGTTTTATTGAACAACTCATATGAAAACTTTCAGAGTAAATTTCGGAAAAAACCAGAAGATAAAAAAATTTGGCTTTTCCTTTCAAGAATAAGGGATACTGCAAAGTCCAAAACAATACAAGAGTATATCGCCGAATGTCTTCATACAGACACTTCGACAATAGACGTTAAAGAACTAGAAACTAAGAATATATCCAAGGACAACAAGTGCTTTCTTGTAGGAGTTGAATATCAACATAAGAACAAGGTATATGATGCTAAATTCTGGCAGGTGTTGCTTACTCACGCTTCAACTTCAGAATCGGTCAGCATTTTTTAGAGACGAAGGTCAATTTGGAAATCCAACAACAAAAACATGTACCGAAATAAACCTGACTCTCCTGAATATTCAGTCATTATCAACTTCCCACCTAGGGCTGGAACAATTTTCGCTTGAACACAAGATCGATGTACTAGCGATAACTGAACACTGGTTAAGTACAAACCAGCTGTCAAGATTCCCCATCCAAGGTTATAGGCTTGCTTCTAGTTTCTGCCGGTCAATAAATAATCACGGAGGTAGTGCTATCTTCATTCGTGATCATGTAGAAAACTATATTATTCGTAATGATCTCAATAATTTGAGTTTACAGTATTCATTTGAATGTTCTGCAATTGAGCTTAAATTTAACTGTGATGATAGATTTATAATTATTTGTATTTACAGGTCAAGTACCTCTCAACTCTCTGATTTCAATCTCTTGTTTGAGAGGCTTGTGCTGCTTCTTGAATTGCTGAGTGGGGACTTGAGAGCTAAAGTTATTATAGTGGGCGATTTCAATATTGACATCTTAAAGCCAGAAAAAAGGGAAGTTCAGATGCTTGAAACAATTCTTCTGTCATATGGTTTGAGTATCCTTTGTCGAGAGCCTACTCGCACAACTTCCTCGTCAGCTACCTGTATAGACAATATATTTAGTAATATTAGGGATGGTCGTGTCTCTGTTATGCGCCCTCATCTCTCAGATCATGATGCTCTCTGCTTCAGATTCCAAATTTCGGGGAAAGTGCAAGTAAGACTTCCTAAAATTCTAAAACTCCGTTCTTTCAGTGTTTCTAACATCAACATTTTTATAAACAGATTATTTGCACTTGATTGGTCTCAACTATATCAGATGGATACATCAGATGTGGATAGCATCTGGTTCTATTTTTCCAACCCATTTCAGTCTATCTTTCAAGATTGCTTTCCTTTAATTGAAAGATGTAATCACACAGCCAATAGCCATAGACATTTCAAATCGGATCCTGACGCTATTAAATTGAAAAAAAACTTGGATATTATGTACATTATCTCTAAAGCCGATCCGAGATATTTATTACAATAAAAGTATCTTAAAAAAGAATATGATAAAACCTTAGCCTTATTAAAGAAAGCTCATTTTGGACGTCTTATAAAAAATTCCAGCAATAAATCCAAGACAACCTGGTCACTTATAAAAAGTCTTACTGACAAACGCCCCTCATTAAGGCCCAAGCTTCCTCAAGGCCATCCAAGAGTTGTTGCCGATATCTTCAACACATTTTTTGTCAGTCCTACCTCTAACATCGACTCATGTTCCCTGCATGACTCTTATATTGAGGACATAACGCGCAATGAAAAGTCAATGTATGTCTTTGAGATTACTGTTTCTGAAATATTGTCAATAGTAAAAAATATGAAAAACTCTCCATCATTTGGGCATGATCAGGTCCCGGTGACTATAATTAAAAAGAGTATTCATACTATAGCAGAACCTCTCCGCTTCATCATTAACAACTCTTTTGTGGAGGGTATTTTTCCGACTGAACTTAAATTAGCAGTAGTTAAACCCATTCATAAAAAAGGATCTACTCAAGATCTTGGTAATTATCGCCCCATTAGCCTCCTAACATCATTCGCCAAAATATTTGAAAAGCTACTTTCTTCCCGTTTACTTTCCTTCTTTAAAAAGTTTGAAATATTCAGCAGACACCAACATGGCTTTATAAAAGACATAAGTACAGAAACAGCAATTTTTTCCTTACTGAACACGATTTATACTGCTTTGGAGAGGAAGGAAATTCCCCTCGGGATGTTTCTAGGCCTCTCCAGGGCGTTTGATTCTGTTGATCACTGTAAGTTACTGAAAAAGTTAGAATGTTACGGGATTCGTAATAATCAATTAAAGCTTATTAAAAGCTATATCACAGGCAGAACTCAGAGGGTTGAGATAATTGCGCAGGGGGAGACATTTACTTCGGTAGAGATTCCTATAGTCAAAGGTGTTCCCCAGGGAAGCATTCTTGGTCCCATCCTATTTCTAATCTATATCAATGATCTTCCCAATCTATTCAATGAAGCAATTTATAGACTTGCGATTTATGCGGACGATTCGAATATCATCACAACTGCGCCGGACTTAGATCTTGCTGTGCGACTGACGGATGGGGCCCTTACGTTGGCTGGTACGTGGTGCGATAACAATTCCCTACAGTTGAATCTTAATAAGACGGAAGTAGCTTTTTTTCATACTGATGTTTCTCGTCTTGCCTATCCTGATAGCATATGGTTACAGAATACTGAGGTGCAAATTCAGAAATCAGTAAAATTCTTAGGGGTTCACATTGATTCCCATCTCAAGTGGCACACTCACATAGAATATCTGAACAAAAGGCTCTGCCCTGTACTTTATTCTATAACCGCCTTAAAGCATCATGTTGCAACCGATGTTTTACGAATTATTTACTTCGCTAACTTTCAGTCCTTATTAACCTATGGCATAATATTCTGGGGCAGCAGCTCCCTCACCCGGTGTCTCTTTCTGACTCAAAAACTGGCATTACGATCGATACTCAACTTGAGGTTCAGACAATCGTGCAGAGGATATTTCAAAAGTTTCAACATCTTAACTTTAACTGGGTTGTATGTATGGCGCTCCTTACTCTTCTTCCACAAACACAAAAGTATTTTTGGTAGATTTCAGAACAATAATACTACAAGGAGAGTGTTTCCATATATACTACCTAGATGTTCTCTATCCCTAACAATGCACGGAAGTCTATACATGTGTCTAAAACTATTTAATGCACTACCAAAAAGGTTTCATAGCATTGACAGCACAAGCCTCTTTAAACGAAGAATTTATAAGTTCATTTTAGAAAGCGAGCCATATGATTTGGATGAATTTTTTCATTTGTGCTCGATTAAAGATACCTGACTTGTTTCTTTTTTTCATTACTATGTTGTGATAATTTTTGAAACGAATAAATTATTATTATTATTATTATATATATATATATATATATATATATATATATATATATATATAATTCATTTGATTATTTGGTTTCAAGAAATATATTTGACGTTTCGAGCACTTGTTCTTCTTCAAACAGTTTACGTACCAAATTTCAACTCTCAATCTGATGAAGCTGTGGAGTTGCGCAAAATCTCAAAAATCCGAAAAGCAAAAAAACAAGAAATCTCTGCATAAGCTCAATTTGGAGGTACAAAAATACTTCAAAAACTGTTTTTTCAGATGTATACGCTCTTTGAAACCCTAGCAAGCTCTGAATGTTTTTTATAATTCAGTTTCCCTCCTACCCACTACCATCTTCAAAGTTTGGAGCCTGGGAGACTGAATTTACCCAAATTTCGACATTTTCGATCTGCCCCAGAAACAACTCCAGAGACCGAATTTCAGCTCATTTCTTCTGATGGAGATGCAAGAGTGTACCGGTAAAAAAATCTATATAAACATATATATCTTCACATCAAAAAACCCTCAACCCTCACGTGGTCCAGAATGTATAGAACGCATTGATATATATATATATATATATATATATATATATATATATATATATATATATATATATATATATATATATATATATATATATATATATATATATATATATATGTATATATATATATATATATATATTTATATATTATATATAATATATATATATATATATATATATATATATATATATATATATATATATATATATATATGTATATATATATATATATATATATATATATATATATATATATAATTCAGGAGCAGCTATTCGAAGGCGGCTAAGGAGGCTAAGCCTCCTCCTCAATAATATTCCGTGTATCACTACTATATTAGATTGAATAGTCAGCATTCAGCATATTCATATCAATCAAAATCATATTATTTTATGCACCTACCTTGCTTTCAACCTACATTATATAATATAATTTATTAATTACGATAGAAGGTATTTACATTTACTGCTTACTGCATTTCATTCATTTCAAGTTTTCATATCAACAGTGGCAATGCTGCAGAGGCTTAATAAGGTATAGACGCGTTCATTATACCATATGCCATGCCAGAGAGAAAAGGAAACGCTGCGAATAAATATACCTTATTCACTTCATTGAAATAGAAAAGACCGGTAAATGCAACACCGATTGAAGCTAGCTGCTCGGTTCAAAGAGAATACCTACACAATGTCGACCAATCACAACTATAGGCTTTCAGGTAAAATCGAGTGAATTCGTTGGACATGGACCATTGGACGTTGTCACTAGTCGTGGATGTAAACTGTTTTGGTTTCAATTTATTTTGCTGGCGTATTGTTTTTAAACTGAGTTCGGTTACTGTAGTTAATTTTAAAAATTTCAATGGTGACTTAGTGGAATATTTGTTATCCCATAACTTTAGTGCACTAAGTTTTAATAAAAACATTGCGACCTACCCCGGAATTAAACAATTTGATGCAGCGTAATGAACAATAGAATCGCGGTTTTAATATCAGAAATTATGAAAGACATTCTTGGCTAACCGGATCACAGGTAAAAAATAAATTATTTTGTTGGCAGTGTTCACTTTTTACTAGGGAATCTCTGTTTGGGGCCGCCGATTTAAAAATTTTATCACGTTCTCTGGAAAGGCACGGAAAATCCCAGGAACATGTCGTGTTGCGGATCAAGGAAGACACTCGAAAGTGAAAACAATTTTTTTCCCAAAGAAATTAATATTTTAGGGTGCTTGTTTCACTTTGATTTTCTTTAAATTATAAGGCGGTTGACCTTGAAATACTAAAAATTTTCGCCTATAGTGTATTTTTTAACACCTCTTGTAGCCTCCTCAAACCAACACCTCACGAGCCGCCACTGATATATTTATATATATATATATATATATATATATATATAGGTTGCTTAGCGTGTTTAAATTTTTTTTTGCAATAATATATCATTCTTTTCCGTGAAATTGAAAAAACCATTTGGTAAATTATATTCTCCAAGGAACTTTAACGTGTTCAATTTAAGAATTCCTTTATATCTGATCAAAATAATTAATCTTAACCCTGGTCGATTTAGGAGGCGACAGCCCACTGTAAAATGTGCAGATAAAGTATAAGATTTTATTCGAAAACTGTTATTTTAACAAGAATAATTATATTCTTTCGTATTCTCATCATTTGGTGGTAAACTTTTTGTTCCAGGAAGCTTCTAGACTATTAAAAGTGTTCGTAAGCTTATTGCTTCAGTTAATAAGTATATATTATACTAATTGACAAAATGTTTACAACTACTGGAGTCAGAGTTTACTGAACTAATTCAATATTTAACAGAAAAATTAGACAACTAATATAAAGATGCTCAACCGAAGTTGACAACACCGAAGGAAATGTTATTTACATATTTTATGTTAAGGAGTAGGGGGCAATGTTTATAAAATTCGAAATGACGTACATTCTACGTCGTTTGTATTTCAAATTGCATGTTAAACAATTTTCGAATATAAATCCAATTCAACCTTTTAATAATCTAGTTTATCATAGTTTTAAATAAACAATTAAAATTGAGATTTGATGGAAAACAAATGGTAAAAAATATAATCCTTACCTGATCCGAGGAAAAACTAATCGTCTTTTTTCCATATCCACTCAAATTGTTCAACTGTATCACTTCATTAGTCACATTGTTTGGTTTATCTGCATAATATTCTATAGTATTTTTTCTGTTCTCAATGACTTTCCGTCCATAATTTTCACAAAGCACACCCTGTTTCACTATTTCATCAATTTTCATTTTATCGTTCACATTATTACTATTATTGTTATTACTCTGACTCAAAATAAGATCACGTTTCAATTTGTTCGCAAGAAAATACGGATCCAGTTTTTCGTTCATGTTAAAAAATATATTTTCCGGGTAACTGTTCGAACTCATAGTCCTCGAAAACTGCGCACCGTCCGACTCATTCGAAGAGTTGGTATCACCTTCGATTTCCATGCGGAAAATTTCGAATTTTCTTTAGGTATTCCGCGAATTCCAATTCGCTTCGTTGCCGAATTGTTACGTTAGTTTGCTCGGGTTCCCGTTGGAATACAATCCAGATTCGGGTTTAACTGTGTCGGACCCTCTTGTAAGCGCCTCCTCCTCGCCAATCGTGAGGGGGATAGTTCCTTGATATAGAGGCAAACACCCTCGGCTGACGACCAATCGCGTTCCGAACTGGCTCTTTTGTTATACGAGAAGGATCGGATTTCACAAACAAGCTCGCGATTCCATCCTGGAAGCTCAAAGCTTTATTGAATTACTGAGTTGACGTATAAATATGCTCAATGCAGAAACTGTAGGTGAATATCGGCTTCTCGGATGCAAGAAAGCGAGGATGCATGTGATTATACCATTGGAAATGTAATACCATCAACAAAATTCATCTCTAGCGTTTTGCTGAAAGTTAAAACGAGTACATATTTGTCGAATTTTTGTTTACATGTGTACCTGCTGTTATTTCTGTCAGATTATCTAATTAACTTGATGAATCTTACAGTGAAAAAAATTAATAAGTTGGTATATGAATTTTGCTGTAATTGAATATGAATGAATTATCAAACTGATTCAGAATGATCATGAAATTTCCAAAAATTCATATGACCACTTACAGATGACAGGTGAACATGCACACCTGAGGCAATTCGATACTTTCAAATCCCGAAATTCAATATTTGTCGGTATACTGATTAAATTTAATAATCTATGACTCGCAATTCATACTAAAGTATAAAAATCACATTATGGCGAACCGTGAAATTTGGGAATTTTCGTCCTCTTAATGAGGCCTCACCACTCCTCAGCCTATAGGCCCCAAAAATTTTAATCCTGCACTGCCTATATATATATATATATATATATATATATATATATATATATATATATATATATATATATATATATATATATATATATATATATATATATGTATGTATATATATATATATATATATATATATATACAGTGTGTCCACTATAAGAACTTACCACCCCTGTAAAATCGTTATTATTTGATCGATTCTGAAAATTTTTTTTTTGTTGGAAAGTTATATGGAATGTCCATCTAAGAAGGAAGTAATTATATTTTTAGGCCAATTGCGATCAATTTTACTGACCCATTTTTCAAAAAGTACTATTAGGGATTTTTTTTCTTGAAAAATAATGATGGATCATAAATCAGGATCACTTGAAATATACTTGTACCAATTTTTGTCATCATAGTATACAGGGTATCCGAAAAAAATTATAATTTTTTTTTAATGTCTCAAAAAAATTTTTTATTGTAGTATTTTTGGGAATAAGCAATTATGGTTTCTTAATAAAGATTACTCTATACATATCTGTACCGAAATTCATGATTTTGAAGGTAACTAATCTCTGAACAGGGAGCCCGAGAAAAAATAACATTAAAATGATTATAAACCAATTTAAAATTATGTCGACAAGTTATTCTTGGTAAATATCGTAGTGAAAATCATTTTATACAGAAATCAAGGAAGGTAATTTTATATTTATTTAGCGTATGGCTACATCACAGGTATATAACAAGAAATGGTGACATAGGGACACTTTATTTGTATCTGGCGGCAGTGGCGTAGATAGCTTTTTGCCATGGGGGGGATATGACTTTGTGTAAAATTCCATAAGTTTTTCGTCTGAAGTTTAATTTTTGTTGATACAAATAATCTTTAATGTAGCACAAAATGAGCAACAAAAAAAAATTTGTAGGCATAACATCGCCTTGACGAATTAAATATTTTTTCCACACTTTCAACTAACGAGAAAAGCAGGTGTGGCAGTAAAAAAATTTTTGATAAGACTTGCCAGTTTTGATGAATTTATTAGCTGCTTTGTCAACCTTCTTATAAATCATGCTTGAAAAACACCGAAAATCTTTTCAATATATTTAGTCTAGTCAAGGAGGCCTCGGTAGCCCAGCAGTGAGGTGTATAGCTTGTAAACAGAGGATTGTGGGTTCGAGTCCCACCTTGCTCTAGGGTGTCCGGAATTTAGTGGTTCAAAAATTAATCTGTTGGGTAATGACTTAGATTCAAACCCAGCAACAAGTGCTTTCTTGTTCAACTTTTTTCAGCAGTTTCGGAAAAATGAAAGCTGAGTGTCATTCGATTTGGAGAAGCATGTAGATGTTTTTTGAGAAAGTTATAAGCAATATACCTACTGAAAAAAATATAGGTTTGGTCTTTTGCCAATATGTCAAAAAACAATTGAGATTTTCGAAATCTGAAGAAAGATTCAAAAAGAAGAAGAAATTTTTCAAGAGAAAAACTCAACTTCCGAAACTGTTGAATCAATATTCATAATTTTCTCAGAGAGGTAAAAATACGCCTGAAAATGGGTAACTTCGTTTGGGCAAGTCACGCCCATTTAGGAAACTTCAACAATAAACATTATTTAACCATATAAAATATGAAAATTTACGGAATGAACAATAATCCGGCGATAATAGAAATTTTTTTATTAGTTATGCAATAGTTAATTAACAAGTTTTTGGTGCTTGAACATGAAAATTGTGATAACTGCAAGTATAGATCTAAGATTTATTCATTCTTAGAGCTATTGGAGTAAATCCCTGTTGAAAAAATAAAAAATTTCAATTCTTCAGTTTTTTATTTACAATTTACGTAGTTTTGCAAAATCAAAATGAAATTTTTTTCATAAATTTAATAGTCCGTTCTTTATTATCGGAAGCTACATGGAAATGGTTGTTTTCAATTTTCATCTCCTATTGTTTAAAAAATTGTTAAAAATAAAAGCGTTGTTTATGAGAGAATCAGAAAAAAATAGTTATGATTAATTTTTCAACTGAGTAAATTGTTAATAAAAAACTAAAAAATCAAATTTTTTAACGGGGATCTATTCTGAGGTCTTCCGGAACTAGCTCCAACAAAGGAAAAAAAAATATCAGATTTATAGTTTAACAGTTATCACAACAAAAAACTATTGCATAACTTATGAGCGAAAAATAGCGATAAAAATTTGTTGTCGCTGGATTATTCTTCATTTACCTATCCAGTAAGAACCTGACATTTTTCATTCCTTAATTTTCATATTTAATATAGTTAAATAATGTTTATTGTTGAAGAGTCCCAAATGGGCGTGACTTTCGTAAGCCAGATTACCTGTTTTCGGCCGTTTTTTAACCCTCTGACAAAATTATAAATATTTATCATACAGTTCCGGGAGTCAGAAATTTCTTATAGGACATTTCCTCCTCTTTTTGTATCTTTATTGAGATATCAAAATATCAATTAGTTTTTGAGATATTTGAAAAAACAAACTTTTCTTTTTCTTTCAGTAAATTGTTTATCACTTTTACAATTTTCGCGAATGGAACTTAATATTTTTGAAAAACTATTTACATGCTATTTGCTCATATTCTTCCGAGACTGATGAAAAAAGTTGAACACGAAAGCACTTGTAAACTAGACTGTATTCTCATGACTAATAAATCTTTCTCCCAGATCCATGATGTAGAAGTCCAGAAATAGATTATACGCCATGGCAAGAAAATTTTTACTAACTTGACAATTTTTATTAACTTCAAAATATTATGGAGTAATTAAACTGACAATCAAAGCCAAAATTCAGTCCTATTTTTCAATGAGCTCATATTTTTGTACCGTTTCTACATAAAAAAATATTCGAGATATTAAATATTGATTGAAAATCTTCTATGAGCAGAAGTCACGCTCTTCGAATGTTAACAGAAATTTAATCGGTCAATAGGACCAAAAAACGTGTTTGAAAGAGCTTAAATGGCTGAAATGAAAAATTTATGTACGAAGGAAGAAGTCAACAAAAACCTCATCGCACTTCTTTTCTTTCTAAATTTTATACTACCTATACTATTGAACAAAACTGCTTTAGATATAATACTACACCATTAAACAAAACGAGCACTTTTGTTCAATAGTAAGTATAGTATACATTTTAGAAAGAGAGTGCGTGGAGATTTTGGAACACTTCTTCCTTTCGAAATGAAAATTTTCCATTAGAGCCATTTGAACTTTTCAAACACTTGTCTGCTCATAGTGACCGATTAAACTTACTAATTCAACATTGAATAAAATATGCTCAAAACTACTAGTTACTTTATAATGTCAAAATTATGTCAATTCCTGATTGATCGGCCTGTTCGAAGCGAGGAAATTATAAAATACTCAATATCACAGCCGTCACAAAAACATATGTAGGTGATTTTTTTATAATTGCACATACATAATAACAGAAGAGGTGCTAGTGCTTAGTAAATTTCATGTGAAAGTACTTAAATACGTACATAGATACGACTTTTATTCAGTTCTATTATAATTATCGTAGGCTCATGGGGGGGGATTGATCCCCTTGATCCCCCCCCTATCTACGCCACTGTCTGGCGGGATGTTTGGCCCGTACGATCGGTCTGGCTGCTTGCATAAGGTATTTAAATAGTGTCCTGAGTATTGTATATAAAAATCAAGACTGAGAAAATAAGAAAAGTGAGTTGAGTTTTCTTCCATCTTTAGCACCAAGGTAGCAGGTACCCATACACTGAAAGTACATAAGAACACTACTTCATCCAATAGATATTATTGCTGAGAAAATAAGTAACGTCTGGCGGCTCCGAGGTCTTGGACTATTACGATGCTGGTTTGGAAGTCTTTCTACTGTTCCCATGTTGATCAAAAAATCTGTTACATGGTTAATGTTACGTTGTGTTTGACGTCTGTTGAATTCATTAGCAGCTTCACGAAAAGTACGCGTTCTATCACCAACTAATCTTAATAATTCCACTCTTTCCCGTAAAAAATATGACATTTTTCGTGTTTTCCACACCTTTGAAACAGTATAAACTACTAAACTATCATTAATTGGCAGCTAATAAATAACATAATATTTTTCACAGCACTTTAGTGGAGTACCCGTTCACGATGCTGTTACTGTGGGAACCTAAATTACTGGTCAATCATTTAACAAGAATAATAATTCTAATTTCCAGACGATTTTGATTCTAGATATTTTTGTGGAGTTATCAAGTTGTTCGTTTCTATACGATGGGACATCCAATAATATACAACATCCAATAATATACAACAGAAAATATGTTATAGGTACAAAGTATCAACAAAACTCAATTTTCTGACAGACAAATTGTATATTTGAATAATAAAACTTGATACAGATATATTCAAAGCAACCCTAAATAAAATTTTGTCACTAGTTTTTTTCCAAAAATACCACAATAGTAAATTTTTTTATGACATATTGAAAAAAATTTGTTTTTCGGACACCCTGTATTTTATGATGATGAAAATCGGTATGGTTATGTTTCCAATGATTCTGATTCAGAATCCATCACTATTTTTCGTGAAAAAAAATACCTAATAGTACTTCTTGAAATATGGGTCAATAAAATTGGTCGCAGTTGGCCACGAGAACAATACAAAAATATTATCACTTTCTTGTTGGATGGACATTTCTAATACCTATCTAACAAAAAAAGTTTTTCAAAATCGATGCAATAATAACGATTTAACAGGGGTGGTAAGTCCTTATGGTGGACACACTGTATATAAGTATATATATATATATATATATATATATATATATATATATATAAATATATATATATATAGGTATATATATTGGGAGGCCTTGCCCCTAGAAATTTTAAGTTTTAAAGTTTTTTAAGCATTTCAGAGTCATATGATCAACATAAGAACCCTGAAAACTTGATTCTCGATAATTCGACACTCCAGGAAACTCGACAAGCCTGACATATTTTTTTGGCTTCAAAAACGAAACAAAACATAAACACGCACTGTATTTTCGTAAAAAGCTAATTTAACTTACATTAATAATTATGCTCATAGACTATTACAATATATAGCTCTGAAAAGAATAAAATTATATATAAATAAATCCTAAAATATCATTAAAAGAATAAAACATCAAATATTCATGTTGCACAGTAATAGCACATAGATTAATAAGTGAAATTAAGCTTACTTTGAATGAGGCTGAGGGTTCATTGAATAAAAACAATATCTCAAAGTTAATGCTTTGAAAATATTTAAATATTATTAAATAATAAATATAAAAATATTCAAGAATTTGATTCAGATATAGTACTCAACTAGTACTAATCTTTCGAACCTGAAAATTTAACATTCTGTATTTATTTAATTCTCTATTTCACTAAGATTTTTAATATTGCTCCAAATTATTGAATGATTAAAATTAAAAAAACCAACATAATTTTGTGATTTTACAGAGCATAATATAACTAATAATATCTCAAATTATTGGGGGCCCGCTACCCAAACTAATTTTTGAGGGGGCTCGGGCCTCCTCAGGCCCCATGTAGTCGGCGCCACTGTATATATATATATATATATATATATATATATATATATATATATATATATAATTATTTATTCGAATTGTTGTTGCCTGTGATCTATTTTTAATCTCTTGATAATTATTAGCAATAACAGGCTGGTTGAATCTTAAAAAACTCGATTTTATTAAAAAGTTGACGTTTCACTACGACATTCGTAGTTTTCAAAACTTTTGAAAAAATTGAAATTTCTTTGACATTTATTGATTTGAAAAAATTTGAATAGACAAAGACTACTTTATCTTGCTAAAATTTTTTAATATTTTCCTGCGACTAATTTCTTTGTTGTTAGATAAATAGTACCCTATTATTTTTATTTTCGAACATTACGTAGGTAAAGGTTTCTGTGGTTTCCCTTGCCATCTAATGATAACAATTTTGAATGTTGATATTAGACTGAATAGCACGTAATAAATAACAAAGAACAACCACATTCGGAAAAAAATTTTTAGCAAGATAAAGTAGTCTTTGTCTATTAAAATTTTTTCAAATCAATAAATGTCAAAGAAATTTCAATTTTTTCAAAAGATTTGAAAAACTACGAATGTCGTAGTGAAACGTCAACTTTTTAATAAAATCGATTTTTTTAAGATTCAACCAGCCTGTTATTGCTAATAATTATCAAGAGATTATATATATATATATATATATATATATATATATATATATAATATATATATATATATATATATATATATATATATATAGGTACAGTGGCGCCGACTGAACATTACATTTTTACATTTTTTTTTAATTTGTTCATTAAAAATAACAAATAATAAGAGGAACACTGATTCAGTTATCTTAGCCAACGTAATCGTTCTGTTTGTGAGGAATTCTGATTTTGTTATTTGTTTTTACTATACCAGAAGTATTTTGTAATGAATCATGAAAAATTGTGTGAGGTTTTGACTGATATGTAATTGAAATAAATAATGATTAAGTTAATTATTGCATTGTTTAATCCAAAAAAATCCAACATTTACCAACCGTCCTTGGTAAAACCTAGCATGTACCAAACTCTGATGGTAAAAGCCCGAAATATTTTTCATTTTTCATAAAATCCTGGCATTTAGCAACACACGTTGGAAAATCCTAGGTTTTACCGGTAAAACCTAGCTTTTACCAAACTTCTGTGTTTTGCAGTAACATATATACAGGGTGTCCTGAAATTAGACGTCAATATTTCAACCACATATTCTACTTCAAAAAACAGAGATAAAAGTTTATATAAACTAGGGTCCCCAACTTATTCGTTTTTAAGATACAGGGTGTTAAAGGTGAAGACCTAATGGTCGTTTTTTGTAAATATTTTCGAAAACTGTGAAGGTAATTGGATGAAATTTCGTACAGTTACGAAACTTTTTACGCTCTATTCAATGTACTAGAAGTGAGTATTGCAATATTTTCATGAGTGCGTAGTGCAGGGGGGTATTAGCGAAAAATTAGGCCCAAGTTTTTGGGTTGTTAGTTTTTAGTAATTTTGACTTCAAAATTTGAAAATATGGAGCTTTTTGTACAAATGAGGTCCCCTTTTCATTTTTCGCTAGGAAGCAGCAATTTCGAGAAATATGCAATTGAATATTTCTTTAGGAATTGATTTTTTGTTTTTCAATGTGCAAATCGAAGAGAAAATAATCAGTAGACCTGGGAATAAATGACGTTTTTTGATTTGCTAGGTAAAGGAAAATAAGCTGTCAATTATTAATCGCCCAGTTTTTAATTGTGCTGCTTGTTGCCGGAAAAAAGCTATTTAGTAGTAATGCAGAGGATTTCAAATAGAGAATTAGCAGGTATCCACTTTGTTCGTGGTTTATGCAATGGCAGAGCATGACGGTGAGCCAGCTCAATATGGTGTGAATGTTAGGAATTGGCTATACGAGTAATTTCCGAGTAAATGGATTAGAAGAGGTGTTCCTATTCCGTGGGCACTCCGATGGCGGGATTTAAATCCACTAGACTACTATTCTTGGGGCCATATAAAAGATATAGAAGTAGACAACGAGGAGGAGTTGTGTGAAAGAATACGTGTGGCAAGGAATCAAATCTGGCAAAACCATTTTGAAGTTACGCAAGCTTCACATGCGATTACCCGTAGAGACCCAAATATGCCTTCATGAGCAGGGCAACCTTTTCGAGCATCTTATCTGAATGTTAGAATAAGTAAACCTCAAATAATTGTTCCTTAATGTTTAGTTCAGTGGAATCCAAACTGAGGGGAAGGGCATTGGAAGGCGCGAGAACCCACAAATTTTAGCCTTTAAAATGACAAATTTCATATTTGACAGATTCTTATAAAACAGGAATATATTGGTAGCGCACTTTCAAAGACAACACCAAGAATTGCCTACCTTGTTGAGAAAATGCAGCACCACACTTCGCATTAGACTAGAATAGTGATTTCAAACATGATATTCATAAAAAACCGTTATCGGGTCTTTACCTTTAGAACGAAGAAGTTGTAGACCCTAGTTTATATGAACTTTTATCTCTATTTTTACCCCGAGGCGAAGCTAAAGGGGTTATAGTCTCACGACAAAAAGTTGGGATCTGGCCCGATTTTAAAAATTCCAATGGATATCGATAAAACACATATGATTTCATTAGGGAATTCTAATTCCCAATTTTTGGAAGAAGAATATGTGGCCGAAATATTGACGTCTAATTTCGGGACATCCTGTATGTACAGTAATATGCAACGACGTGCAGTGGTGGGGAAGGGAAAGGGACAATAATTGACCTATGGCCCAGGCTCCGGAAAAGAGACGTAAATTGATATTCAGTTGGGATTACCAACTGAATATCGTTCTGTTTTATTATCAAAACAAGAGAAAATGCTTACCTACCTTTTTGATAGTGCTTTTTAACTTTCAAGATATGTTTAATTTTCAGAAATCATCTATCTTTCATTTGTTATAATATAATAGCCGCTTATTTGTGCGTTTTTCATATTTAATCAGTTCATTTTTGCTACTGTGCTGTTGTTAGGAAAGTTTAATCTGTCTAAAAATATTTCCCCAATAGATTCTTACTAAATTAAAACATAACAGAATATTTTGTCTTCAGTTATAATGAGGAGTTATATATTCGTTACAGACCTTTCTTTTTTATTGTTCATTATTGAGTAGGTATATATTTTTCCCATTTGAACTCTGAGTTTAGATGAATTATGAGTCTAATCATATTCATTATGTAGTTATTCATTTGAAAATTTGAAGATGTTTATTTGTGGAGTTGTGAGTTTAGTCTAATTGCAGAATAATATATTGCTACGTTATTTCAAATCTTGTTTTGCGTTGTGAATTAGGTAATTGGTGTGATTTGTGCATTTTAAGTCGTATTCTCTCATTAACTACATACTATTGCAGTGTATCGAAGGAAATCATTCAGATGCGGGAGTATAGTTTTTCTATACTTTTTTGAATCCTATACCATGGGGCCCAAGCTCCAACGGCTGTCTGACGGTAAAACAAAATAACTTCAGATAAGCGTAAAATATTTTGCATGCCTTAAACGCGAAGCGCTCAGGCTATGCTTCACTCCTACCTGAAAATCTAAAACACGATTTTGTCACGTTAAATTGTAGGCATAGGTTGTATTATAATACCTGACATGAGTAACGTTGGTATCAAAATCTTTACAGTTTTTCACGGTTCTACCTATTCGATCTTACGAACGCATCTAATGATTATATTTCAAAAATTCCGATTTTGAGGAAGTTCTCGGTGGTCAGCCAGAGCTGATGCTACGAAGACACTTTTATGCGGTTTCATCACTACTAAGCAAGTTTTGGAAGATATTTTCAATAATCTGGGCCAAAAAGAAGAGTGTCGTAATAAAGCTTACGGACTAGCAATGCTATCCACAGTTTCAGATATTGTTGCAAGAACCAAAGATCTGACCGGCTGTGAAGAATACTAGCAACAGAAATCAGGACGAATCAAACGAAATACAAAGAACGACCATTTCAGCGGCTCTACTACACTCGATGACTTTGTCGAAAATCAAACACCTGGACAACGTCTTGAACTTTTGGTGTTTATTGTCCTTATTGATAACGTACTGTCTGCTTTAACTGAACGTATGAAAGCATTTCATAAAATTACTAGTGTTTCTGGAATATTTCGATAGCTAAAATCCCTTAAAAAAAAAGAGATTTTGGAAGAATCCTCAATAATGGTCATTTCTTACAAAGATGATTTGGAGAACAGCCTAGGCAACGAATTAGTGCAGTTCGCGCGGAGCTGCTGAAAACAGATGTGGCTACTGTTATTGAGAGCAACAAACAAGAGTATCTGGAACTGAAATTTTATAAAATTTTATTAAATAATTCTTTAGAGTCGTGTTTCTCAAACTCAACCCCCCAATCAGCTAACTGACCGTAGGCACATTGGCTCAAATAGCTCTTTCACAAATATCATGGATCTCATTTACTTCCATGAAAATATCTTTGAATTTGATTGTTCGTATGTAACTTTGATTGTACCTAATGAATATTTGAAAGAATATATGATTGAACTATTTTATTACCTAAATTAAAAAAAAACCTAACCAATTTGATTTGTAAAAGTAATTGAAAAAATATAGGGAGTTTTTTTCAGAAACTGGTATCATTATACACACACAGATATACGTGTTCCTACATAGCCGCTCCAGGTTGTCACTCACACACATTTTTTCTCTAATCTGAGTTTAATACCATGAACTTGAGAACCTAAAGAAAACGAAGGGCCTCTTGGCCGAATTTGCTACAGGCCCCGCGCTGGCTTAATCCGGCACTGCTCCCATCGTGTCAAATGAGCTGAAATTTGATACCTGGGATTGTTTTGGTTCCAGGACGAAACTATCAAAATTTGGTTAAATTTTTCCAACTGTCGCTATTTTTAGTAAGATTTTTTTTTCTTGGTTTGACTTGAAACCCTTTCTTACTTTTGAACTCACTTTCCCAACCGCGCTGTATTTCGTGGTGACTATATTCCGTTCGAATTGCATCTCGATCTGCATCAGTATGCGATGCACTTCGCGAATTTTTTCACAATAGAGGGTTGAAATTTGTTACGTGGATTATATTGATGTTGAGATACGTTCCTTCGTTGTTTTCAACTTTTTTCTTCAATCACGATGCACTTCGCAAATTTTTTCATAGAATAAATTATTTTCTTTTTTCAATTCGGTTTGACATTTAAGCATGATTTTCAAAATATAATTCTATCCTTTAGAATTGCATCACGACGCTATGAACCGCGATATCTAGACAGTTGAAATTTTCACAAATTATGTATTTCTGTTTACTCTAATAATAAATAATTTAAATAATTACTCTAATAATAAAAAATAAAATTAAAATAAAATAAATATTTAAGGGGGGCAAAGTCAATGGTACGGTACGGAACCCTTCGTGCGCGAGTCCGACTCGCACTTGGCCGGTTTTATAATTCACTAATTTTTGCATATGTTTTTGTCTACTACCTTAGTGTTTTTCTTTACTGCATTGTTAATAAAAAGGCTATTCTTTCAAATGATTTTTGGATCCCTGTGTATTGCACTATTACACAAAAGAATATAAACAAGTGCGAGTCAGACTCGGGTTCCGTACCATTGACTATGCCCCCCTTAAATATTTATTTTATTTCAATTTTATTATTTATTATTACAGAAAAATACAACTGAGTATTTTGTGTATATTTCAAGTGCCTACCTGTTGACATTATTGATATCGGGCAAAAAAAGGGCAAAAAGTCGCGTTTGTTCTATGGGAGCCCCCTTAAATATTCATTTTATTTTGTTTCCAGTATTTGCTGTTATAGCGGCAACAGAAATACATAATTTGTGAAAATTTCAACTGTATAGCTATCGCGGTTCCTGAGAAACAGCCTTGTGACAGACAGACGGACGGACGGATAGACGGACAGACCGTTTTTACCCTTTAAGTACGGTACCAGGGCCGGACTAAGGTAAAAATTGCAAGTGTGCTAGACTCAAATTTTATGCCCCTGACCCACCTCTGGAATTTTTTGAAATTTAAGGTCCAAAAATAAAGTTTTTGTCCACTTTTGCGCCTTGTAGAACATTAAATTTATGTATGACAATTTGATTCATTATCATTTGACTTGATATGTTCAGTACTCTTCCTTGTGCTATAACCACTATTATGTCAAATAAACTAATGGAAGCTTAACTCTTCATTGCTCTTGTGAACATAAGAGAGTTGTTCTTCACAGTTTACTGAGAATAATTATTTTCCCCGCAGTAAGTTTGTGTATTTTTTCATATTGAATTATACCAACTGATAATTAGCAATTTTCAGCTAACCGAAAACTTTTTTTTTGAAGTCTTCCACTTTTATCGGAATTTGAACCTGGGCCATCATCCAGAGATTCTAGATAATTGTATTTTCTTTCATGTAATAACCAGATACCTATACTATTAAAATAATAATAATAAATAATGTTTATTTGCACAACCAAAATAAAAGTTTATCTAACATCAACAATATGAAATAAAACTTGACTCTATAGCTAGATGATAACTAAAATATTCAATTATATAACCAGGATAAACAGAGATTCTCTAAAAAAACAGACTATTAAAAGTCCACCGTACTTTTAGGAGAGCTGTTATACGTCAGAAAAATATACTAACTCATTAAGATCAAATCATTCAAGCAGAGTATTCATGTTAATTCTTCTTTTATTTCATGTTGTTTCTTTCAGTTTTACTGGTAAGTACCTAGTTTTGTCCATTATACTCAAATTTCAACTTGATGTAGGTTATCTACTGTTTAACAGAGATAATATTGTCCTCAATCGAAACACAATGAACCACTGGAAAATACGAAGTCCAAAAAAACACAAATTACGAAGCTAAACGTTCGAAAACTCAAAATGAAATGAACGTAAATACCATTACAAACAATGTAAACAATCCGATAATGGCCCATGCTCTAGTACCGATATTAGCCGTTCCGGCGCTACGATCTTAATTTCAGACGCTAATTGCCTAGAAAAGAAAAGCCGGGAGAGGGGGACGGAGGCAGGAAGATGAGTCACAACACTTTCCGCGTCCCGCCACGAGACGACTGTTCTACTGACCTTGGACCTTGGTCAAGGGCATCAGACTTACTGTATTTCAGAACTCATTGGGGTAGCCGGGTAGATCTTCGGTTTCACATTGAATTTCAACTATAATAGTTTTAAGACAAAATTCCTTCTATAGTCGGCGGCAAATCATTAGAAGCTTGGGATTTTTAGCAGTGTGAATTATTTTTTCAATCCACAAACTGGCAACGACGCTGGGCGAGGGGTGTAGAGGGGAGTATACAGCTGTTTAGTGTCCAAGCTTCCAATGATATGCCGGCGAGTATAGTTTAAATATTTCTGCCCAATATTCAAATCAGTTTCTAAAAATTTTCCAAATTTATTATTTTTTTTTACGAAAATTGGTCAATTTAATGCCCCTCCAAAAGGCTTGAGTGTGCGGCTGCATACTTCCCACACCCCTTAGGCCGGCCCTGTACGGTACCCTAAAAATGCTGGAGCAGAAGAGCTCCGGATAGAATTATATTTTGAAAAATCATGCTTAAATAACAAACCGAATTGAAAAAAGAAAATAATTTATTTTATAAAAAAAAATTTGCGAGATGCGATTCAAACGGAATAAATTATGGTTTGAAAAACCACCCTCCAATAGCCAACCGAAATGAATTTCAGAAAATGGTTTAAATTTTTGAAAAATTATTGAACCTCCCTTACAACTTTCTCCACAAAGGCAATTTTTCAATTCAAAAACTTATTTCAATTTTGAACTTCCATTTTCCATCGAGAACTTCTTTATTTTCGATGAAACTACAGAATCTCTAATTTTACTGAGTCTAACAATTCTCTTTATTTTGAGAATTAGAATACGTAATAGGACTGATTATAATACAATAATTTCATCAAGTTGTCCTCATGTCCTGGCCAGAATCATCAGAATAAAATGCTTTTATTAGCATGGGCTGTATGTGACGAAATCAATTTTGTAAATGTGTGTGAATAATCGTACTTTGGAGCTCAGAGTAGGTAACCAAAGAGATTACAATCTTTGGTACTAACCTAACCTAACCTATATAGGTTTGGCTAGAGTTCATTGAATTCTGTTACTTAGGATGCCTAATATTTCAATATATTATAGAATAATGTGAAAAATCCACAGGCGATTACTTCAGTGGTATTTTTTTTCATATTATTTTTGTCTAAAAATTCAAATCATCCTAGTTCATGATAGGAGTACAATTCTTTCAAGTGATGGAATAATTTATCTCGCAGTAAATCAAATTCTTTCAATATGAGAATTTGTGAGTATAATAAAATACTAGAGTCTAGAGCAGAGGTTCCCAAACTTTTTCTTCTCATAGACCACTTTGAAAATTTTGCTGGTTCCGGTGGACCCCTGCAGCTACATTTCTACCATATTCCTGAAACTCGACAAAAAATGTGAAGTGAGGATTTATTGATTAATGAGTTAATTGATTGTGCTGTGTCGATGTCAAAATAGCAAAGTTGGCCAATCCAAAAAGTGATTCCATCTAACTTCACTTTTTTGACATCTACTACAGTACAAGAAACCAATAAATTCTCCCTTATCTTATTTAGAAAATTATCTAACTGATTTTAAAGTCATCATGCAGGGCAATTAAATGTTGAACTTATGTCTGAATATTCTCATCAAGGCATTCTACCTGTGACAAAGTACTCACTTTTTCCGACACTGGCAAACAGTATCATCGATTGGCTTTACTTTTCTTCAATTCAGGAAAGAAATGAGTAACGTTTATCCTTGGCATTCATATGCCAAGGTATATTGATAAAGAATAATGAAGTTCATGCAAGATTGCAAGCACACACACCACAAGTCGTATTTCGTCCCTTTGCAAGTCTGAACAAGAGTTGACGGAAAGCGATGCTTTGCAAGTGTCGACACGATGTACTGAATATGGAATATGCAAGTTTTTACAAGTAAGAGTCGCTGAACTACTTACAATATTATCAGCCTACATTGATAAGTGAAGTCAAGCCAAGATTTTATTTCTTTAATATCGGAACCAGATAAATTTGAGTGGACCCCGCTTACGAATTGTGAACCCCCATATTTTTGTAACACCAACGTAGACCCCCATCGAGTTTCCCGTGGACCTGGGGGTCCACCTGGACCACCTTGGGAATCAATGGTCTAGAGTCTAGACTAAAGTCAAACACCAAAGGTAAATTCATAAGTTTGACCTTAAGTTATTACTTGAGACCTCTTCAGCTATTTTTAAGGGATCAGTAAATTTGACGTAAACATGTCTTTTGTGGGGCCCCTCTCTTGTGAAGGCCCAGAGACTGAGCACCCAGTTACTCCTTCTAAATATGTCTGTCCTTCAATAGTAAGCACAAGAAGAGTACATAATCAAAATTGATTTTTTGCTAAACTCTTAAGATAAACAAATTATAGAATGCTAATGAATAATTGGACAAATAAGTAGATATGAATCTTTCAAATCTTTTCACATTTTCGATATCTATTATATGACGTTACATAACCCATATAGGACATACCTTCCAGCTATTTATCATTCTCTTTATTATGTTCCATTCTGTATTATATCGCACCTGCATTAATTAAGTGAGCAAAAATGACCTTTTCAATGCTTCTTACAGGTAAATATAATAATCTACTGAAAATAGGGGTAACCAGAATTATAAGTCCTAACATAGTCACCTATACTCAATGTTTAACAGAACAGAAGGGTGAAACACAGCATATAACAAATTTTGCAGACCCTTAATTGCACATTGGGCAACTGTACGCCAGTGATTTATTGGCCAGAAACGGTAGGATCCCGTTACATCTGTCCTATAATTAGCTCCACAGGGAAATGCAATCATTTCAATTAAGAATTCCACCCCATTCGTACAGGGGAAGCGTCGCACGAAACCAAATACAAATCCGATAGTTAGAGGGCAGATTTTGTTAACAGGTGTTTAATTAAACGCGTAGCGTTGTTACTCGCATCGCAAAAAATGTGCAGTACATTATACAGGTACAGGGTGTGACAAGAGACGAAATTTATTATTTTTAGTTGAACAATATGAGATATGAAAAAATTAAATAAAAAGGTTCTATTTGTTAATTTATTTTTAATTAATATTCATGATTCTCAGAATTTTTTAATTAATAGTAGGCCCAATCAATGACAATATTATATTTCATTAGTGTTTACTGAAAAATAAGTTGTCAACCATAATTTGTGGGAACATAAAAAAACTCTATCGCAGCGAGCTGCTTTAGAAGAGTAGGTTTTCATAACGTATCCAGTTTAAAAAATATATTCATTAAAATATGATTTTTTTCCAAATTCAAAATGAAAATGCGCCCTCTAATGTGTAAACAATATTTATTTCCTCCCCGGGTAATCAACCTCCCAACCAATTCGTACCAAAATCAATCACATGCAAGGTATCATACGAAACTACGTACTTACAAATTTTCAACCCTATTTCTATAAAATTGCGCCCTTTATCGTGTAAACAAGATTTATTTCCTCTTCCGGGACCCTCCAACCAATTCATATAGAAATAAAAAGCATCCAAGATATCGTACGAAACTACCTACCTACAAAGTTTCAAACCTATGGTACCAAAATTGAGCCTTCTATCATGTAAACAAGATTTATTTCTTCCCCCAGGAGGTCAACTCCTCAACCAATTCGAACCAAAACCAATCCCATCCAAGATATCTTTCGAAAATACCTACCTACAAACTTTTAACCCTATTACTCCAAAATTGCGACCTTTATCATGTAAACAAGATTTATTTCTTCAAACAGGGGGTCAACCCCCCAACCAATTCGAACCAAAACCAATTCCATGCAAAATATCATTCAAAACTGCCTAGATACACACTTTCAACCCTATTGCTACAAAATTGTGCCTTCTGTTGTGTAAACAAAATGTATACTTAAAAATAGCAGCAGTTGAAAAAACTAACCCTGATTCTGCTAGTTTCGTTCTGTCTCAAAAACAAATCCCAGATACCAAATTGCAGCTCATTTGGTTCGATGGAAGCCGCTGGAGATGCCAATATTTTTTAAAGTTCAATCAGTTGAAAATCTCGAAAAGGAAACATCTTACGGAAAAATGTTTCGTATGAAAAAATGATGGTTTTGAGGGGGAAGTCCACTTATACTAAAAACTTTTTAATTTCCTTCACCCTTGTGGGGAAAGGGGTCAATTTTGAAATTTCAAATGGGAATCTTTGTTTTCATTACAGATTCGTATTTAAATTTATTTAAAAATACAAAAGTTTTGTAGAAACAATTTTTTACGAACCGTCACAGATGGCTCTCTAATCGAATTTGAATTTTTTGTCTGAACGACCTTAATTTATCTGTTCTATTAATCATTCAAATGAAATTCTGACGTTTCCTGTTCAACTTTTTGTCTTCAGTACATGTACTGTCATGAGCATTTGTTCTTGTTGTTCCCTTAATTGAAAAGAGTGTATCAACTGATAAAATAAAAACGGAATCTCTTTTACTTGAAGTCTAGTAGAAATCTATACAAGCTGAAAGTTGGTTTGGTGCAATTTGAGCCCAGGCGTTTTGTATGCGCACTATCATATCTTTCCGGGTTGTGATGGCACTTTGATTCTGTTAACCACTGATTTAAAAACACCTGTGACTGTTGCTATATCTATAACTTTTGAAAATCCTAAAAACCCATACTAAAATCACTAAGAAAGTTGTAAAATCTAATAAACCCTTAGCCAAAATACTTTTTTTTTTCAATAAACAAGAACAATTTCGTTTTTTTCTCTTTCAGTTAAATGATTTAATACATCCGTTTCAATGAAAAGTATTCACAACAGCCAGAACAAATGAATAATTTTTTGGCAAGGGAAGGTAAGTGCCAAATTTGAGCAAACACACTTTTTATGAAATTTGGTGTCTATGTGCCAGCGGTAATCCGTATCTATAAAGAGCTAGGTGCCAATTCCGTTCCTAGAAGTTCCGATACTTCATCGAAGAACGTCCTACTTGTATGAGCAGTGCGATTGAAAGTCAATTGGAGCTAAGTGCCAGTCTGGTCAGTTGTCATGTTGCTATTGTCACTGTTATATTATATATTGCTATTTTTATATATTTTTTTATGTTACTGTCGATCACATCAGTTCACTTTCTTTCACTTTTCCTGCAGACGGATCCGTCAGTGAAGCAAAAAAATCTACAGACCATGCTGCCATACATCTCTGAGGAAAATGGGCAATTTTTTATTGACATAATCTCTTGAATACATTTCACATTAACATTAGTGTATAAAGTTATGTTGATGTCTTGTGTGATAGAAATATTTTCATGATACTTTGTCTCTTATTACTTTGAACTTAGCTTCTTTTAAAAATGTATTATTCCTGGACTTCGCCGTTACTTAGCTCTTTCTGTCCCTGTCATTTTCATTTTTTTTTGTAAGCTATCCATGTACTGCACAATAATACTGCTTATTGCACATGATTTAGTATCGGTCAACTTATCGAAAATAATTTTTTCCATCAGAACAAACCACACCGTATCAAAATATATAGTTTTTTGTTAATATCTAGGAATATCAAATTTGGAATTTACCTTCTTTTGACAAAAAATCATTCAAATATCGATATTCAAAATGTTCAATGTCAGTACATGCATGAAATTACTGACAACCATAGATTTACTTAGTCTATGCTGACAACAAAATTTTGAGTCTAGCAAGAAACGTCAAAAATTCATTTGAATCATAAGTTAAGGTCGTTCGGACAGAAAATTTAAATTCGATTACACAGCCATCTGTGATGAATCGTAAAAAAATGTCCGCACAAAACTTTTGTGTTTTTTGCCGTAGAATATGAATTTGCAATTACAAACAGAGTTTCTCATTTAAAATTTCAAAGTTGACACCCCTTTCCCCCTAAAGGGTTAAGGAATTGAAGAGTTTTTAGCATAAATAGAATTCCTCCTAAAAACCATCATCCTTTTATTAGAAACACTTCCGTAAGAGGTTTGTTGGTATCAAGTACTATTAGTATTGAATTAGTATTGAGCATTAAATTATTAATAAATATATTCTACCTACTAGTATTATAAGCATAGTAACTACAGGGCGATCTATGCAAGCTTGAACTCTGGAAGAATACTCTTATACCAATATATTGCACATTCTGAATTAATAGAATGAATTCAAGATATACAAATTAATAAATGAAAAATTTTCTTGAGAAAATTCATTAGTTTAGTTTAAGGTAATGAAATTTCTAAAAATGCATATGACTTCTCAGTATAACAAGTCAATGTGAACACGTACACCTAAGGCACTTCGATAATCTCGAAATTCATTTTTCGCTGCACTATATAAATTTAATAATCCATGACCCGCAATTCATCCTAAAGTATAAAAATGATAGCGAACCGTGAAATTTGCTGATTTTCGTCCCCTTAACGAGGCCTCCACCACTTCTCAGTCTATAGACCCCAAAAACGTTATCCGGCACTGCTGCAAACACAGTAAAAATTGTACGTTTGCTTTCAAAATGTTAAAAATAAAGGGCATTTTAATTTTTATATTAAAAAAACCAAAGTATTGGTAAAAATCATGTATACAACTAGAATATGAAGCCTCGTTTTTAGTCGTATTTTATCCTATAAAATACATAGGTACTATTGCAGTACTTATATCGAAGGATAGAGTATTTTTCCCATTCGTTTTAGATCTCCTAGACCACGATTGATGTCATATATATATATATATATATATATATATATATATATATATATATATATATATATATATATATATATATATATATATATATATATATATATATATATATATATATATATATTATATATATATATATATATTATATATATAATATATATATATAATATATATATATATATATATATATATATATAATATATATATATATATATATATATATATATATATATATATATATATATATATATATATAAATATATATATATATATATATATATATATATATCTATATACATATATATATATATATATATATATCTATATACATATATATATATATATATATATATATATATTTATTATTTATTTATCTTATGGCAATTCAGACACAGCAGTAAACTTAAAAACTAATTTATACATATTATAAGCTAATAAAGCAAAGTGTAATTTGGTACCTGGCATTGTTTCCATTCCATTGTAGAACAAAAGTATCAAAATTATTTTTACGTAGATATTTCTAATTTTCATATAAATATCCGTCCGGTATTTATTGACATCTCCAGCGGTTCGTATCACACCAAATGAGCTGAATTATTTTCATCTGGGATTGTTTTCGTTGCAGAAACAACTAAAATTTGGTAAAATTTTTCCAACCGCTGTCATTTGTATGTAGATATTTGTTTTTTTTGTGGTTTTTGAAAATTTGCCAAACTCCACAGCTTCTGCAAATTGAGTTAGAGGGTTCAAACTTGATACGTAGATTGGGTTAATGTTGAGGAAGTGCCTTTAGGTAGTTTCAATCAGTAAACGATGCACTTCGCGAAATTTTTTTTTTCAAAAGGCTTGAAATTTGATTGACGTGGATTGAGTTGATTTTGAGAAACGTTGGTTCGTTGGTTTCAATTTTTTCCTCAACCACGATGCACTTCGCAAATTCTTTTTTCTAAAATAAATAATTTTCTACTTTAAAATTTTTTTTGGTGTTTAAACGTAATTTTTCATAATATAATTCGATTCGTTGGTTTAGTGATGGAACTCTGCTGCTCACGAGTTTTTTTGCACTTGCGAGGTTTCATAACTCGCCTACGTTATGAAAACTTCTTACTCATACAAAAAACAGTCGTCGCTTTATATTCTTGTTGTTTAAATAACCATTACCATTTATCAAGAAATTTTTTCTCCCCTATACAGTTTTGAGTATAATTTTATTATTGATGATCAAGAATTTCATTCGGCGCGGTTGCTATTTGAAACATAACTCTTCATAACCTCAAACATTGAAAGTAAGCTCAATTAAGCGATAAAACTACTGAAAATAGTGTTTCTAAGTTTAATGTCTGGAACGGAACAATAAGTCAAGGCGTATTTTACTGCCTAACATGGGCTGAACACTGTAATCTGATATGGCTATTCTACAGGTCACACATATGGCCACCATTTTTTATGTTCCTATACCTTCGGACTCATTTAAATTGGCTTTTAAAAAAATCAATTTCGTCAACATGGGTGAGAGACATTTTGACCCCAACCCTCGAATATAATTGGTGCGCAATAAATTTTGTGAAATTTATGATCCCTGAGAAAGTGTCGGTCTATCTGATTCTTTTACGCATTCTTTCATTTTTCGGGCGACAAAATATTGTATTCTACAAGTTGGAATTCCGAAGGTCCATTAGGTTTTTTATTTTACTAATTTATGTCTGGCGATATATCAGTATCGTTGCTGTTTGGTTTTTTTAAATGTGCGAGATTTAGTGGCATCAATTACGGAAATGTTACTTGACTCTTCACACCTGAAAACTTCTGCCTGCATCCGATTTTTAAATAAATCATGCTCATGTTATGTATTTTGATACGGACTTGCCACTCCGGAACTTAACACGGCTACCCACATTTTTCTCTAACTTCACTTGGAGTTCATAATTGGAAAATTTTAATTTTAATTGTAAGGGGTTCTAAAGTATTGTATTTCTTGTAAAAGCAAACTCATATTTTTACGGAGGTTTAAAATATAAAATCATTCAAATAGTTGATGGAATCCGTCGTTATTACGTGATAATTTAACATGACGAACAAAAACAAAACTTGAATTTACTACGTTCATTATCACAAAAATACTTTGAAAAATATAACACTGCGATTGCAATTTCGGTCACTAGACCATCATCGGGTAGATTGAGTTAAGAACTGAATACATAATTATAGATTTGCGCTTACGGGTGGGAAAGAATTATTGCAGGTACCTAAATAGACAAGAGGAACACAAGAAGAGCTAATAGAAGTGGATTTCCCTAAATTGGTACAATAAAATGTTCTTAGAAAAATCATTATTATTTGAATACACTAAATATATTAGGAGAATATATCAAGTCAATCTGGTCGTTCAGCAATATATCTTTTGCATTGTGATTGAGTTTAAAAATTTCTAATGATTCTAAGTAAGTTAGTTTGGTTCCTTTCGAGGAAACGAGATATAACTCTAATCAATTCAAAATGTCTCATTAAAATTAACACAGCCAGATGCCTGTAGCTACCGTAACGTTTGAAATAAGAAAGAGGTGTCGGGCTTGCATTAGGAACTAGGGAGAACAGTTCGAACAAAATTTATAACTAGAGAACTGCTCGACATTAAATAATTGTTAGTAGTTCAACTTTTGTTCAAATAAAGGAACATTTACATAAAATTTATTTCCTCGCTAAGTCCGAACGATTTCCGTCTATCTGAAGGAATATCATCAATTTGAAGCAGAAAACAATCAATGTGTAGTATACCGATAGAAGAGTTATTAAGTTGAGATGTTTTTAAAAGAGGCTGAAGCTTTCAATTGTGGTTACTTCAAAATTCAATGTTGATTTATTATCACAAAATCACTGATTTTGTGGAATAAAAAAGTCCTCGTATGGTGCCTTTGGTGCTGTCAGTTGCAATAAAAACTATCAATTATTTGAACAAGCATAGACAACAAAATATTTTTTTGGAAAAATGGTACTTGTATATGCAATAAAAAACTTATGAGGGTTCAAAGGCGGGATTTTGGGAGATTTGAGAAACAAATTCAAAAAATTATATCTCCTCAACCGTTAGTCTTAGGACCCAGAGTCCAAAGGTGGAAAGGTAGCAAATGATACCTACATTATCCCAAAAAATTTTGACGTTTCATGTGCCGAACACCCTGTATATATATATATATATATATATATATATATATATATATATATATATATATATATATATATATATATATAATATATATATATATATATATATATATATATATATATATATATTATATATATATATATATATTATATATATATATATATATATATATATATATATATATATATATATATATATATTCTTCTACTAGCTGTTTCTGTGTCAATGTTTACCATACCAGGTTATAATTACAGAGACGATCTTTCCCGTATCGTGGGAACGTAAAATGCTGAATTTTATCAAAGCAAATATGTCAGTGACACCAGCTAACATAATGACTTTGTTAAATAATTTGCTTAATACACAACTGTTATCATATCGATTTCATAAAAATGAAAAGTATCGGATAAAAATTGTAGTATATGTTGTCATGAGGATGTCAAAGATGTATTAGATAATAGTTAAGTAGGTATTCTTGGAACTCATGTTAAGATTTTTTTGCTGACAAGCACATAGGTAATTTATCACAAAATCTGCATTCTAATATCAGAGTCGACTAATTTTTGGTTTGGATTTTTAATTTCTTAGAATTTCATAGTGGAATTCAATAATTTCATTAATTAAATATCGGTAATAAAAAACAAATGCCAAAATAACAGCTTTTATAATTTTTGTGAGCAATATACTTGAATATTTTTGTTCAAAAATAGTATCACATTAAATTAGCCGTTCTGCCCAAAATATCGATGCATCAAGTTTTTGGAAACATAAGTTACATTTAAGAAGCAACAGAAACATTTCGTTATGAAACCGATGACTGCTAATAAAGCTTTGAAAAACTTAAACAAATTCAATAATTTTTCATCATTTCACTCGTTTTAAATTTACCTACTTGAAAACCCAAGAATCGTTTTGAGAAAAATACTCAGTTTCAGCGGTGATAATAGAAGCACATTTTTTTTCGTTAACTGAAAGAAATTCAGTCATCTACCTTAATTCATCAAAAATTATTAATAACTGAGATTGAATTCTCGCACATCCCTTGTTGAAGCAAAAGTAGCAAAATTTGTAACAGACTATCGAAAAATAACGTTACAACAATTTGTACAAATAAAAGAAACTTGAAGTCATTCTTGGTCAATAATTAAGAAAAATCTAACATCGGAGAAAACAGCGGTGTTTACAAAATATTTTGCGACGAATGTCCTGCTTTCTATATTGGACAGACAGGAAAGAATATAAATATTCGTGTTGAAGAACATAAAAAGTCAATTTTACAAAACAAAAATACCACTGGCTTCTCTGAACATTGTATAAAATTCAATCACTTCCTGGATTTCAACAAAACCAAATTGTTACATTCAGGTAACAAAGAAAAACGCCTTGACCTTCTTGAAATTCTCGAAATAAGTTCCCCCCATAATAATCAATTACCTCTTGTAAACGAACAAATTTATTTTCAGGTATCACCTTTGCTTTTGTCTGTTTTATAAATTAGGATGTAATACTCTCCTGTAGTCAGTCTTGATAATGAGTTCATAACTCGAAACATGTCGACTTTTCGTTACTGCTAAATACAGTATCTAAATATATTTTTTTATATTGTGAAACATAAGCCAAGCGTTTTTATTTTAAAGTTATACTTTAAAAATTATTAAATTTATGAAGTTTTGGAAATTTTGTGGATGCCTGGATTTGTATAGCTATTCCAATAAAATCACGTATTTCTGCCTTATAAATTGTCTGTGGATATCAGTGCAAAATTCATATACCTACCTAATCTATGTTTGACAGCCGAATTATCGTTATTCTGGTAAAAGTCCAGTCGGAGCTTTCTTCACTTTTTACATTTTAATTCACTTTATCGGCTTACCTACTGTTAGGAATAGGGACTTATCTAAATTCCTATTATTATAAATACTTTCTTTGAATATTGTACCTATGTAGGGTCTATCAAATAAATATTCTTGATTTGAGGAACTTGAATATCTAAAAGAGAGACTTAGATTCAGCCAGTGAACAAGTGGCGGATTAAAATTTTTGGGGACCATAGGCTGAGAAGTGGTGGGGGCCACGCTAAGGGGATATAAATCTCAAAATTTCACGGTTCGCTACTACCAAGCTAGTTAGTCGAGTATGTTAGGTACGCTGGCTAGTATTTGGGAGGTCTCGGGTTCAAACCCCGGGGCCGACTGGTCTGCCATGAGTTTTTTCAGAGGTTTCCTCATGGTAATGTAAGTCACTGCTTGCAAACTTATAAGGCGAATGCTGGACCAGTATTAATCCTCTGAACCCTACCCACACTTCCTATGTTCCATAAATATCCCGTCTCACCTATCCTTAATGCACTTGTACATACAAGTGAATCCTCTGATCTGGCTGAAGGAGTTAATCCCAAACTCAAACTGCCCGCCTCCCTGACACATACTTCAGGGAGGAATGAAACACGTGTGTTTCCTTTCCTTTTTACGAGATCATTTCAATTTTGAACGAGCCTGAAATGAATAGTATATCTGATGGTATTGGGATGCTAAACATTCTAATAAACTTAACTTTTAGAGTATCTTTTATCATTGTTAGTTACATTACGGATCGACTCTACCGTGAAAAATTACACATGAATATAATGATAATAAGTGCACGATGTTTTCAATGAACATGAGTTACAATGTATAATAAGAATTAGGCGTTGAGCAATTCGAATGATGTTGAGTTGCAGCGTAAATATAATGTTTACAAGTTGCAGAAAATTTAAACAAATTGCATTGCTTTTCTAAAGTTCCAAGAATACAGAAAACATAGAAACTAGATACCTTATATTTGAGGCAGACCAGATAGTTCAAACCCTGATATCTAGAAAATTTAATGAAATCTAGTATCCCTAGAAGCATCGTCTTTACGATAAGGGCATTCGTGACCCGTGCCCAGGGTCCCTGACCTCGCTATGGCCCCGAAACCCGAAAGACAGATATATTCGCTTACACGAGAAAAAGAAGCCCAATTTTAATTTTACTTTTAGGTATAATACCTACTAAGAATAACCGTCAACATTTATAAATTGAATAGTTTATTGGACTCGAGGAAAGATTTTTGAAATTTGTAGGCCATTCCTTAATATAGTTAGGGTTGCCATCACCTAAATTACCGACGCCGGACACCCTGTAAATCATATTTCTTTCGAATGAAATAAAACATCGTTTATATTTTAATTTTTTCAATTATTTAAACTTTGAACCGCTTGTTTGCGATATAAACAAAACAACAAAAAACAAATGAAATACTAATATAACACAGTTTACAGTTTTTTTTGTATCATCAAATAAAAAATAACTTTTAACTATAATTTTTGGTAGATCAAAAATCGAATAGACTACACTCTACATTGTAATAAAAAATTATAGGATAGGTCATCGAGTTCGGTTAAATAGGTAAGGTACCCAAAGCCTAAATTATTTATTAACTATAAATTAAAAGTAAGTGACAAGTTTTAACTTTAACGAGATCAAGTTCTTTTCACTAATTTGATATTCTCATGGAATTTTTCAGACTTGCCAATTTTTGCCAAAATATCTTTCTATTCCATCATGAATTTGTAAAAGTCGGAGCAACTCATGTCTTCAAAATTAGAATTTATTTTTAACAGAGAAGAAAGCGTTTGTGTATTCAGCAAGTTTCCCTCCTTCGTCCATTGCTGCGGCACTACCGAAAAAACTCACTCCACATTCGCATTGTGTGCTGGTATACAATAGTATATTGTATAATTAGTGGGAAAAGCATAATATTCCCAAACGACTGTGATAATTAAAATGTGGTAACACAGGAGTTTGGGAATATGCTTTTCCCACGAATTATACATACTATTTTTTCTCCGATCGTTGATTTACATTTAAAAAATTTATTAATTAAAAAATATTTCATCCAAGATGTAATCAAGTAAGTTTAAATAGGTTTCTCTATGTTCATATTGAAATATAGAAGTAGTAACCATGGAAATTACTCTGTTATGACAAAAGTAAAATAATTTTAAAGCTGGTTTTGTTTGATTCGTTGTATTTTATAAGGAATTAAAAAAGAATTAGTAAACATGAACACTGATAGTGATTATTTGTTGTCTTGCACGGCTCCTGAACTAGTAGAAGCTGCGAACGTGGCTTCACTTAATTTACTTCCAGCGAAATCCAGAGAGAAGTATGAACTTGCGTACCAACGCTTCATGAATTTTTGTAGAAAAAACAACAGTGTATCCTTTTCTGAGAATGTACTGATGGCGTATGTTGCTGAATTGGCTAAAACAATGAAATCTTCGACGTTGTGGGCACATTATTCCATGCTTCGATCAACTTTGTCTGTTAAAAATAATATTAATATTGCCCAGTACCAAAAACTGAGAGCAGTTTTGAAACGTCAAGCTACAGGATACAAAAAATGTAAATATTAACAACAATTATAAAAATTAAAACCATACTTTGTTTCATTTTAATGTAATAAACCATTTGTTACATTACCGCACGCTACAGCAGTGCGGTAAGAATATTACCGCACTGTTATTTTCTAATTGCTTAGCAACTGACCACTATTCTGGAATGTTGAGCTTTGCGCATAGAAAACAGGTCAAAATAGTGTCACTTTTCCCACGATCGGAGAAAAAATAATACTGTGCAATTCAGAACAGTTCAGAACACAAATGTTTTAAAAAAACTCGGCCACAACTGGATTGCATTTAATAGCTTATATTAGTCATTGAGACTCAAGTTTCACACACCTGGACACAAAAATTTGTCCAGGTTTTACCCGGTCATATTTTGAAAGACCCGTCCGGATGCCCCCTAAACTAAGACAAATCCGGGAAATTCCGGACGGATGGCAACCCTACTTGTAGTCATATTATATAATAATTTCTGAAATATCATTTATTTATGATTAGCTTTGCTCTTGGCTTAATGTTCCATGACGGGTATGAAAACTTAGATTGTATGAACACCGATAGCGACGAAATTTTGTTATGAAATTTATATTTTTATGGGGTTCTAAAATATAGTTAGTGAATCTATAAAATCCGTCTTACTTCGTTGAAGTGCTTTTTAGACAAATTTTTATACATCTTTCTTTCCTGGACTATCTATCATTCATGGCACATGTCCCGCCAAAAAAAAACTAATAGAAAATATTGAACATTGAAAAAATTTTATTCATCTGAAAAATAGAGGAAACGAAGAACGTGGAATATGAAAGGAAATTTCTTTCATTTAGTTAGCATATGTGATTTAGTAATGCAAGGTGAAAACTTTTACCAAGCTAATACGCCGTGGTCAACTGAAGTCTGAAAATCCTCTTCTTCAAGAAATTTGGCCTATAACAGCGATATATACCTATTTTCATTGGCGACAAGACAAGAGCTACATCTTATAAGTAGAATCGATGAAAGCTATTGAACGATTAAGTTATTCTAAAAACTTCATCGTCGGAGCTCTAATCGAAGAGTCGTAGCGAGATGAATTTAAGGCATGGCAGCGGTGGATACAGGTACGGCAGAAGTAAAAATTTTACTTGATCTGATCTGGTGAATCGATTTTAGTCGTACTTGTTATTGTGCTAAAAGGTAGTACTTAATTTTAGAGAGGGTATCATAATTAAACAGATTAGAGCATAACATTAATTTACTAAGGAGTAGCAACTGAATTTGTGCTTCCATCTGTTTTGAGGAAGTTGACAACGAAGAAGATTCGTCAATTTCCTCTTCAGCTCTTCTTCGTCAATTTGCTCTTCAACCCTTTGTTGTTTGCTTAAGAAAGTCCATATATCAATTGCATAATCAATCTTCAGCTCACAGCAATAAACAAACACCTATGATATTATTACATCAGTCAGAAAATATTTGGTAAACACCAGATCAGTATTTTCTCCAATTTCATACTAGTCACCTAACTGTGAGTGGCTTATTAGCACATATAGTTTAAATGACGCTTTTCAATAATCCAATAAAACATTTTTTTATTATTCCAGGAATATAATTATTCAAATAATATTTTTGTTCACATTTGATAGCTCGCAAGGGATACATTAGATTCTGCCGTTTTTCCTTATAAGTATATTATGATTTTCCTATAGATGTTATTAGCAAGAAATATCACCTACAAGGAAATCATATGGAATTTAATCTATTTCTCGCCTTTGGCATTTTACGAAAATATCATTTGATGAACTATATTTATTTATTTAAGAATAATACAACTAATATTCAACAATTTGCTGTTACTATAGTTGACTTACAATTAAATTTTTAAAATTATGAAATTTACATTTTATTGAACTTCTTATATGGTATGGCATGCTATTGAAAGTTATCAGACTGGCATAGATAGGACTCTTCCTACGACATTCTGTTTTCGTTCTATGTAGGTAATATGAATTGTTTTGCCTTGTTTCGCGGTTGGTAATGCTTTGAACTCTTTTTAATAGATTCTGACTCTTTAAATGGTTGTTTTCTAATTTGAAAATTAATTTACACTGTTGAAACTTAACTAGTTTCTCTATCTTCATATATTGATATCTTTCATATAATTCCTTCGTTGGATAATCAAATGAAAGATTATGGAGTCGTTTTATTACTTTATTTTGTAATCCCTGTAGCCTATTAAGATTGAATTTTGTTGCTTGGAATAAGTAAAAAATTTGCAATAGATTGATGAAAAAGGATATTAATGTATTAATAAAAGAAATATGAAGTTACTTTTAGTTAACAATTAAGATAAGAATATTATTGGAAATAGTAGAGGTGTTTACTAAATATTTTGCAATTAATGTTCTTTGTACAACAGAGAAGAAAACCTAAAACTCAGATCAACACAAAAGTCAATTTTATTCAATAAAAACATCTAGAGCTCCTTAGAATATTATATTAATTTTTACCATTTCATACGACAAATTTTTACATCCAGGTGATAAAGGCAAACGTCTTTAGCTTTTCGAAAATGCAGAGATAAGTAATCCTTAAAAAAATTTTAATGACCAAAAAGGCATTTCATTTTTCCCTGCTGTTAGAAGCAGTTAAACCAGATAGCTTGTTTTATCCTCTAAGTTAGTCTTGGTAATTCGTTTGCTACCCGAAACATGTTTTCAATTCTTAGTATTCAATATTATTTAAAAATCAATATTAATCATGTTTCACCAAGTCATTTGCTAAAATTCAGTATCAGTTGTTAACTATTAAATAACAAGCTACTTAACATCACCATCAAAATATTTTCCGAGCGAAATATATTGTTTTTTATCAAATTAAAATGAATTCCTTAACTACGCTTCAGGAACACTATTCAACATAAGATTATTATCTTTGTACAGATGATTTATAATTCTCACTGCTTTGTAAATCACAATGTGAAAACTCAAACGATCTAATGGTAGGAGAGCTGGGACCAATTTTTGGGTAGGTATTTGAGGCAAGCTGAAAACTTCTCACATACCTTTCCTATTATTTCCCAACACGGAATTGCAGACCTGGCAGGTGGATAGCGGGGCTGAATCAACCCCTAAATTTTTAAAAATATTAATTTTTTTTCCCCAAAAATATATTTGAGGCAATACGCAATTTATATATGTTGCAGTGTAATACTTAATGAATACGAAAAAAAATAAGCCAGAGAATTTAATCGGGGTTTTAACATTGCCAGAAGCGTGCAAAAATTTTTTGCAAAAAATTATAAAAAATGTTTTTGAGGCAGCTTGAAATTTTAATGGAGTGTTATTTATACCTAAAAAATAAGATTCCCAAAAAGACAGATCATTTCGGTGGGGCTTTCTACCTGCCAGGTGATCAAACGAATAATGGATGGGTACGAGCCTGTAGTGCTATAGACAAGCTGTAGTGTGAGAGTGAGCGCATATCGACGGCTGTCTTCGTTCTTGCTTGCCGCGTTACTATTGGCTCTGGCGAGGCCACGTGACTTACAATAACCCATGAGGTTTCTAGTCGGAATTTCGAAGTCGTTATTTTCAGTCGTATTATTCTACTAATGGTGTTACACGTTTTAAAACTTAAATAATTAGAAAATATCTAGTGAAAAGTTATCTGACGTGTAATGAACTGAATTTATTTCTAATTTTTTTATACTTAAAATAATTGTACCACTGAAGAATTATTATATTTTAAAAAATCTAGTTTTGCGATTTTATATTTTAATCATTGCTTTTTCTAATACGTAACCCTTATTAATTTTAAGATGAAAAAATTTTTAATTTCCGTATAAATTTTGACTTAGAATATCGCCAGAGAAAAAAAACAATTTTTAGTTTTGAATGTAGGGGCAACAATATGAATCCTGTACAATAACTGAGATTGAATTCTCGCACATCACTTGGTGAAACATCATAAAGAATAAAGTATAAACTTTAAAATAAAAACACTTGGCTTATGTTTCACAATATAAAAAATCTTTAGATACTGTACTTAGCAGTAATAAAAAGTCGACATGTTTCGAGCTATGAACTCATTATCAAGACTGACAACAGGAGAGTGTTGTCAGTCTTGATAATGAGTTCATAGCTCGAAACATGTCGACTTTTTATTACTGCTAAGTACAGTATCTAAAGATTTTTTATATTGTGAAACATAAGCCAAGTGTTTTTATTTTAAAGTTTATACTTTAATCCTGTACAATATTTTTGGAACAAAAATTGTTGAAAAATTAATTTTTTTTTTAATTCTCTTCAAAAAATAAATATTTCTGCGGAAATATCTAATATTTAAACAATTCATTACGTTCAAATTCGCATTAAAATTGGCAAAATAACTAATTTTTTCAGATAAAAAAGAAATCTATATTAAAACAATGGTTAAAAATAACAATTTACACATTTATTATAAGAAATAACGCATGACGCACGTTTCGGTGGAACTTCACCTTCTTCAGATGCTAATGGCAAACTAACTATGATTCTCTGTTATATCGAAAACAAGAAATGACAAATTATGTAGAAGGGGTAAATACAAAGATGGTTACAAATAATTATTAGAAAAGGAAAAACCAATTCTGAACTTAGTCAGGTAGTTCGGTAATTTTGAAAAGATTAAGAAGGGGGCTTGAAGTATGATCGATTTGGCTATTCAATAGGAGACCGGAATGCTTGTATTTATTTATCTGTAATGTTTCTAAAAAATTAAGTTTAATTCCTTTACTTTCAGTATTTAATATTTTAAAATCGAAATTGAATGTGTGATTTTCTTGGGTTAAATGGTTTGCATAATGTGAATCCGACTTCTGATTAACAAAGCTACGTTTGTGTTCTGAAATTCTAGTTTGAAAACTTCTGAAAGTTCTACCAATGTAAAACTTATCACAATCGCCACAATTAATTTTATAAACTCCCGATTTATTATCTTTATGAACTTTGGATTTATTATTTTTTATATGATTTCCTAAATTATTACCGGTACGATAAGCAATGTTAATGTTGTGCTTAGATAAGAGAGATTTAAGTTTTTTACTTTAATTTTCGATGAAAGTGAGGCTGTTGTATTCGATATTATTTTTAGTAAGGGGGTACACCTGGTTAATCGCATTTTTGAAAAACTTCTTATCTATCATATTGTCTATAATATTGGGATCATAATTATTATTTAGGGCAATTTGTATAATTATATTTTTCTCGATGTTAAAATTGGCATTTGAAAGTGGAATATTTACTAAACGATGTACCATACTATTGAAAGCTGCCATTTTGTGTTGGAAAGGATGTAGGGAAGTACTATGTATGACGCTATCAGTGTGCGATGGTTTGCGAAAAATTGAAAAATTATGTTTGTTATCTACTTTTGTTATTTTCAACACAAAATGGCAGCTTTCAATAGTATGGTACATCGTTTAGTAAATATTCCACTTTCAAATGCCAATTTTAACATCGAGAAAAATATAATTAAACAAATTGCCGTAAATAATAATTATGATCCCAATATTATAGACAATATGATAGATAAAAAGTTTTTCAAAAATGCGATTAACCAGGTGTACCCCCTTACTAAAAATAATATCACTTTCATCGGAAATTAAAGTAAAAAAAAAAATTTTTTTAAAATAATAGTTAGTTTGCCATTAGCATCTGAAGAAGGTGAAGTTCCACCGAAACGTGCGTCATGCGTTATTTCTTATAATAAATGTGTAAATTGTTATTTTTAACCATTGTTTTAATATGTTTATTAATTTACACCAAGTATCGGCCCAATCAATCCAAAAAAAGAAATCACAAAAAATATGTCCCTTTAACGTCCATAAATCAATATAATCACTTTTATACAAACTGTTTTTATTACAAATTCAGAAAATTTTATATCTTTTACTCCGAAATTCTAACTAGAAACCTCATGGGTTATTGTAAGTCACGTGGCCTCGCCAGAGCCAATAGTAACGCGGCAAGCAAGAACGAAGACAGCCGTCGATATGCGCTCTCTCTCACACTACAGCTTGTCTATAGCACTACAGGCTCGTACCCATCCATTATTCGTTTGATCATCTGGCAGGTAGAAAGCTTCACCGAAATGATCTGTCTTTTTGGGAATCTTATTTTTTAGGTATAAATAACACTCCATTAAAATTTCAAGCTGCCTCAAAAACATTTTTTATAATTTTTTGCAGAAAATTTTTGCACGCGTCTGGCAATGTTAAAACCCCGATTAAATTTTCTGGCTTATTTTTTTTCGTATTCATTAAGTATTACACTGCAACATATATAAATTGCGTATTGCCTCAAATATATTTTTGGGGGAAAAAATTTATATTTTTAAAAATTTAGGGGTTGATTTAGCCCTGCTAATCACCAGCCAGGTCTGCAATTCCGTGTTGGAATATAATAGGAGAGGTATGTGAGAAGTTTTCAGCTTGCCTCAAATACCTTCCCAAAAATTGGTGCCAGCTCTCGGACTATAAAGAATCTTTCAACAATACAATAACTAATAACGAAAAATAAAACACCAACAAATAACTTATTTTTTATTTTTTACAATTACTATAAAGTATTATTTATAAATCTGAAATTAATCGACTTATTAAAATGAAATTTGCTCCTATTGTATAGTTGAATTAGAACACTAATGAAGTATCACACTTGGAAAGTGTCAGCGATTTTCACCTTATGTTTCGGTTATGTTTTAATTGATATCAACGATGCGCCAATACTAAACATTACGAGATCGCAGTTTTATTCAAACTTTCGTACCTCTATTAAATTTTTTTCATTAATTTCACTTAAAGTACACTGGAAACACTTTTTAATGTTTTATTATGGTATATTGACCTGAATTTTCAATTATTATTTAAAATGTAGCAATCTCTATAATTCGTCAATTCTCTATTATTGCACTCCATATTTTGCCGATACACATAATTTTCTAGGAATGGAGTTGGATTTCGAGTTTTGATCACTATGAGTCTTTAGGTGGTGGCTCATTGGCAGATATCTCGGAGGGTTCATTCATGAGCAGTCACAGTTTCAGTTCATTCGCTATCTTGCTAGCAATGTTCTTAAAGCCAATACTAGTACCTGAAAAAATAAACACCGTTAAATTTCAGTCACATAATAGCAAAAACATACTTATGTAACAATGAGAACGAAAAAGTATAAAATTGGACATTTACGATTGCCTTCTATTGCTTTAAATTGACTTTCACTCTATATCAAACATATTTTTAATCACGTAATCATTTACTGAAATTATATGATTAAATTGTATTTCTCTCTAAATATACATATTTTTCCACTTCAGTATTTATTTTAATAGTGACATTCGAATTCTCCATAAATCAATAGTGAGAAATTACATATTACAAACTTATATCTAACGATGTCTTTGGCGAAAACAGACTATGGTGTTAATTATTCTGGAAACGGTTATTTCGAAGAATCCAAGAAATAACCTAAATTAGGCAATGTATCATCTACCTTGGATCGCATATTAATAGTTATAACGCAATGAGTAGTGAAATAAAACGAAGAATATACATAGCAAATAGATCATACTTTGGATTGAAAAAACTACTAAAATCCAGCACCATAACGAGAAAAACCAAAATACTAATGTACAAAACGCTAATTAAACCAGTATTAATGTATGCCTCCGAGACATGCACTTTGAAAAAAAGCGACGAAGAACTTCTAGGCCGTTTTGAAAGAAAGATTCTGAGATACGTGTATGGAGGGGTCAAAGAGGGAGGAGTATGGCGCAGGCGCTACAACGTCGAACTATACCGACTTTTTGACCAGCCAGATATCGTCCGATCAATCAAGATTAGCAGACTAAGATGGCTAGGGCACGTAGAGAGAATGCATGAAAAAGATCCCCCAAAACAGATTCTATATCAAACACCAGCTGGTACTCGGAAGAGGGCCAGACCAGGAGTGCTATATAAAGACCAGGTGGAAGAAGATCTGAGAAAGCGAGGAGTTAGGAATTGGAGCGCCAAGGCACAAGGGAGACAAGAATGCAGGAAGATCCTTCAGCAGGCTAGGACCCAACTAGGGTTGTGATGCCAAAGATGATGATGATGAGGTAATATATAGAATAAACAGCTTGAAGCGAACCATGGTACTAAATTATAGTCAATATAAAATTTAATATGATAGTTTCTGAACATAACATGATGATATGTGGCACCTTACAGCGGAGAAGATTTTAGTTTTTGAACATAACATGATGATATGTGGCACCTTACAGCGGATCAGATAGGCATCCAAAAACAGAGAGGAGATAGCTACAATAGCTCTAGAGTGGTTTCCACTAGGCACAGAATACTAAGGAGATAAAAAGAAAGTAGGACAAGAAAAACCCAACAAGCCATGGTAAAAAAATAAAACCCCATCAAAACAATTTGTCAAAGCCCTACATTCCAAGAATGATTGATAGAATGTTTATATTATAAATAAATACACATTTTTTGAGGCACCCAATCAACTGTCCTACATTTATCTATGTTCAACAGTGCCAAGTTATGAGTAGATAGATATTTTATTTGATCAATAATTACATCAAATGTTAAAATACAAAGGCACCTGTCTAGTGAACATAATCACAACGTATTATATGTCCCATCCCATATATGATAAAACACTATAAAATATTGAAATATAAACAAGTAGAAACTGAACACAATACAAGACAAATGGATATTCACTACAACTTAACAACACATGGTAAGTCGCACACTTGGAATAAATAGCAAATCATACTCCACCAAAATCATAAAAAGCATTTGACAATAATAGCTTTGTTCGCATGTAAAACTTGTGATTTGGTAAAATATTTCTAATGGAATTTGGTAGTTTATTATTTAGTTTAATTGCCAGATAATTAATAGCTAGCTAAGTCTGCGATGATACTCTATCATGAAACATTTTGAGCGAACTGTTTCATAGCGGTGGTGAAATGAATTTGTATGAAACCTGTTGTTGTTTAAGTGTACATATAGTGTAAATAGTATAATAATGTAATCAATTGTTTAAGTTACTATTCTGAAGAATATATTGATAAAGTAAACAAATGCCAAATGATTTAATCAAACCGATCGAATAAACAAAACAAATGTGATATTTGGAGCAGGCACTTAGACTTTCATCTTATCAATTGTTCAGAACTATTTCCTATTATCAAATCCAGAGATCAAGCTTGGGTTTCTCAATTCGAAACAACACGTCAATGTATCTATTTTTTGGATTAATTGGGCCGATACATGGTGTTAATTAATAAACATATTAAAACATGGTTAATAATAATAATTTACACATTTATTAAATGAAATAACGCATGACGCACGTTTCGGTGGAACTTCACCTTCTTCAGATGCTAAAGGCAAACTATGTTTCTCCGTTATATCAAAAACAAGAAATAAAGAGATGACAAATTGTGTAGAAGGGGTAAATAGAAGGATGGTTACAAATAATTAGAAGAATAGGAAAAATCAATTCTGAACTGCTAGTCAGGTAGTTCGGTAATTTTGAAAAGATTGTGAAGGGGGCTTGAAGTATGATCGATTTGGCTATTCAATAGGAGACCGGAATGCTTGTAATTATTTATCTGTAATGATTCTGAAAATTTAAGTTTAATTCTCTTACTTTCAGCGTTTATTATTTTAAAATCAAAAATTAATGTGTGATTTTCTTGGATTGAATGGTTTGCATAATGTGAATCCGGACTTTTGATTAACAAAGCTACGTTTGTGTTCTGAAATTCTAGTTTGAAAACTTCTGAAAGTTCTACCAATGTAAAATGTACCAATCATCACAATTGATTTTATAAACTCCTGATTTATTATCTTTATGAACTTTGGATTTATTATTTTTTATATGATTTCCTAAATTATTACCGGTACGATAAGCAATGTTAATGTTGTGCTTAGAGAGATTTAAGTTTTTTACTTTAATTTCCGATGCAAGTGAGGCTGTTATATTTGATTACTAACCATTGTTTTAATATATCTAATTTTTTAATACCGTGGTCACATAATGCGAGTTTTCCTTTTAGAATCGATATTTTACAATAGATTTCGGATTCATAAAGAGTACTCGGAGTTATTATCAAAGTATACTATAATGCGAATAAACGAACTAGAAAATAATTCTAAGACGTATTACCTGAAATTCTCTTAAATCGTACACCGTTGAGTGATAGTCGGGGCAACTTGCAGACCTCAATTTCCCACTGCACCAGGCTGTCAGTATTCGGGTCACCGTGGACACACAACAACAAAAACCGTTCACGCTGGTCGTAATCACAACTATTAGCGTCCAATACTTTCCTAATCTCCTGCATGATCTCGGCCGGATCTCTGCTGGAGGTCGTCTTCATCGACCAGGTGAACCGAAGGGAACGAGGTTTGACGTGATCTTCGTTCTGGGTGCTCCTAGAATTTAATACACTATTCATGAATTTTTCGAGAGATTAAAACAGAAAATAAAATGCTAATAACAAAAAGTTTAATTCTCAACTATAATAACATTATAATACTCAAATTGGGAAAGAAAATTAATAAACAAGAATATATATATATATATATATATATATATATATATATATATATATATATATATATATATATATATATATATATATATATATATATATATATATATATATATATATATAATATATATATATATATATATATATATATATATATATATATATATATATATATAAAATATATATATATATATATATATATATATATATATATATATATATATATATATTCGGTATTCAACCGAACAGTTTGGTTTTATAGTGTTTTGTCCGGGCGAAAAACTTTCAAGAACCGGGAACCTAGAGAGTTAGGTATTCTGAAAATTTTTGAAATATTTCTACAAATGGAATCATCCCAAATAGAGAAAGTCACAATAAATTATTTTATTTTAATTGTTCGAATTCTGATTTTATTATTTGATTGGTAGGATCGGGATTTACTATAATCTGAAATGTTTTTTGTGTTTATTAAATTTGAAAAATATATAATTTTTTTATTAAATATTTCATCTTTATATGCATAAGTATAGTATGGATTATCGCCATTTCATAAAATATATGTACTTGATAGAAAAAAATAACTGTGTTTAGTTTGACTGAAAGGCAACTCTTATTCTTCCACAAATTAAGTAATAAAAAATTCAAGGGAGGAGCATTCAGCCTATTTTTCACAGTTAATTAAAATCTTTGAAAATACAATTAGATTCTAAACCTAAAATTGTAATGTTAACTTCCAGCCTAAGCGAGTTTTTTGTTTTCTAAAAATCTCTAATTTACCCTGTGTGGTTCTTAGGAGCTGCCAATTATAATGGTATGCAAACCGTTGGATAGGTATTAGCAAGACCTTTCTAACGTTTTTCCACAATAGGTAGTCCAACTCTTTCATGTGACAGGAGAGCCCTCAGAGTCAATTTTTCTGTGTTGCACGAGATTTTGTCTTGGACGAAATGCATCAGGATAATGATACTTTCTCATAGAGTTTTTGGTATCGCTAGATCGGGCATATCCTCAAGAAAGAATAAATTTGTGCGCTCAGCTGGCAGGTCACTTGGGTGGGCCCTAAGGCCCGAAACCCTACTTTTATGGGTACGTATAAGTAAAATTCCAAGAATGTACAATCAATATAACGTTAAATCGCATCCACACGTTCCCACCTGTAGGTGTTCGTAGGAATGCGCATCCAAAAATTCAAGCGATTCAGAAAATATCAACGCGGCGTTCATCCGGGTTGTGCATTCAAAAACGTGGGTATTTTTGCATCCACAATGACGTTATTGGTTGCACGTTCTTGGATGCACGTTGATGTGTTAAGGCATCAACGCCCGTGTGTAGGGGCCTTAAAGGTTCCTGGTATGTTGTCCTACAATCCTGCTGTGAGTTATGCCCACCTAAAGGGGCTCTATCTTGAAAATTTTGGTCGAATTTCTCCCACATATATAAAACTTTTTTTAAAAGATCATGAGACATACGCCGAGAAGAAAAAGCTAAAACCCCAGCTCAAACCTTTTTTCTCATAACTAGAGCACTTTGAGTTATGCAGAAAGAAAACAGTTAAGAAAAGAAAACAAATTGGAACAGAGAAACCTCAATTTCTTACTCAAAAAATCTTCCGATTCAAAGATTCCTTTTTATGAAAATTAATGATCTACGCGCATAGCTCAAAGTTCCTGCATCAGCGACTAGCTTATGGATTTAATTACAGTAAATATTGTGAATGTCTTTCAAATATTTTCATGAATTCCATCCGCTTCAATTCAGATTTTTTTTTCGTAATAATTACTGTCATTTGCAATTGCTATTAGTGTCCGCATTAAAAGATATGCCGAAGGCGAATAATTCCGAGTGTTCTAAGCAACTTTCACCGTCACTGATACTACCCAGTCTACTTTTGTCGTACTGTAAACAGGCACGGACGAACTTTCGTATATGATGCTACCACTCAGTGATTGAATTTTTCTTCTAAAAGTCGATCGGGTCGATTTTCAGGCGTGACATTTTCAAAGCTTAAAATACAAATGAGCGAGTCGTTTGTCAGTGATTCTGAATCAAATTTGCAAGGTATGTGAACTATAGGATATTCCTAATGTGAAGATATAATCAAACCAATATACACTTAATACATGTATAAATTATAATTTGAAATGAAGTCAAAATCAATTTGAAAAATATATAAAAATGAGATAAAATCTATTAAATACTGAAGGTAATAAGTCCATTAATTCCAAGTAAAAAAAAATCATTTAGAAGTTTTTAAATTCAAATATTACATTCGGGACAACAAATTCACAATTAGATGATTAAATTTAATACTTGTATAAATTATAATTTGAAATGAAGCCAGGATCAATTTGAAAAATAGCTGATGTAAAAAAGAGATCAAATCTATTAAATACAGAATATAATAAGTGCATTTAATTCCAAGTAAAAGAAACTTATAGAAGTTTTTGAATTTTAAACATTCCATTCGGGAGAACAAATTCACAATAAGATGTTCAAATTTAATACATTTATAATTTATCATTCAAAATGAAGCCAGAATCAATTTGAATAATACCTAATGTAAAAATGTGATAAAATCTACTAAATACTGAAGGTAATAAGTACATTAGTTCCAAGTAAAAAAAAACTTATTTAGAAGTTTTTGAATTTTAAATTTTTAAAGCTTCCATTCCTGACAACAAATTCACAATTAGAGATGATCAAATTTAATACATGTATGAACTATCATTCAAAATGAAGCCAGAATCAATTTGAATGATACCTAATGTAAAAATGATATCAAATCTATTAAATAATGAAGGTAAAAAGTGCATTAATTCCAAGTAAAAAAAAACTTATTTCGAAGTTTTTGAATTTTAAAGATTCCATTCGGGACAACAAATTCACAAATAGATTTTCAAATTTAATACATTTATAAATTATCATTCCAAATGAAGCCAGGGTCAATTTGAAAAATACCTAATGTGAAAATGAGATCAAATCTATTAAATAATGAAGGTAATAAGTGCATTAATTCCAAGTAAAAAAAACTTATTTAGAAGTTTTTGAATTTTAAATTTTTAAAGCTTCCATTCCTGACAACAAATTCACAATTAGAGATGATCAAATTTAATACATTAATTTTAAAGATTCCGTTCGGTACATCAAATTCACAATTAGATGTTCAAATTTAATACATGTATAAATTATCATTCAAAATGAAACCAGGATCAATTTGAAAAATACCTAATGTAAAAATGAGATCAAATCAACTAAATACTAAAGGTAGTGAGTGCATTAATTCCAAGTAAAAAAAACTTATAGCAGTTTTTGAATTTTAAAGATTTCATTCGGGGCAACAAATTCACAATTAGATATTCAAATTATACGATTTAAACGAGATATATTAACATACAATACATAGAAAGTGTTGGCTCCAATTTGAGGTATCAACGATATTAATCTGATTTTCAATTCGTACACATAAATAAAACCTACTCATGTAGAAATTGAAAGTGATTAATATATCAAACATTTTCGCTACTGAAATTTACGGACACTTTCCACTTTATCTGATGAGAAATATACATAAATATGTATACTTAATTAAATTTAATATGAGTTTCAATAAATGATAATTAGCTATTGTTTACAAAGAGTAACGGATTGCATTTCGATATGACATTTCACAAGTAGATATTACATTCACGGGAAATTTAGTATTATTTTACTTTGATTGAACTGGTCATGCCAAGATTTCTTTAAATTAATATAATGAGGTTTAAATCAAACAAATTGATTCCATATTTTCAGGCATGTTCAATTCAGCACCAAGTCGAATAGTTAGTTATAGAATTGTAGCGAATCTTTTGAACACAACCTCATATATAGCCACAGAGTCCGTTTTATTATGTAAATTATTTTTTAAATCATTTCAAGTGACTGCATAAATTGAAAATAAAATTGGAACATGATGAGAGTTAATACAAATAGTATGAAATATGTACCATCACATTTCCATTGGGAATAAATTTACTGAAGAATATTTCTCTTTTAAAGACCTATCAAAGCAATTTCCTCAAAATAAAATAAAAATTGTACGTAATCATCCAATGTTATTTTGATCAAATCATTTTTATAGAAAAATGATTTGATCAAAATAACATTAATAGCTATTTGCATTACTAGGGAGGAAAGTGCCACTTTTCCTTTCGTAGAATGTAGGTAAACATCCAAGAGAGGAAAAGGCATTTTACACTCGTGTAATGCATATGATTATTCCTTCTACCCTTAATTGAACCTTTTTTGAAACTTTATTTACAGCACAAATAACGAATTTAGGTTTAAACCTAAATTCGTTTAGTCACTGTCAGTCAGCCACGGCATCCTACCTATTCAAAATGAGAGGGAGGAAATGTACTTTTCCTCCCTAGGGTTGAAATATGACATTCCTCCCTGATGTGAGGGAGGATAGTGAGTACTTTCTGTGGAAGTAGAAAGAAAACAGTATTAATTCAGTTCCCAATATATTAAATTTGGCATCAATTTAGTATCTACACAACACTCCTTTATATATAATATTATAGTCCTATCAAAGTGATCTGTTCAAACGTTTTTCTTGAATACATCAATTCTGGCCATGGTATCTTATGCCTCGATATACGTTCATTCTTGAAATAAATTACCTTTAGACCCTATGACCGTTTCAAAGGGCGTTTCGAAATCGAAGATAGTTGGCATAACATAACCATCGGATGTTATGCCAACTATCTTCGATTTCGAAACGCTCTTTGAAACGGTCATAGCTGACCGCCCTAGTGCGATAAGTTTCGTTAATTGTTTGGACAAAAAGTCTTCCATATGGTTTACCGATGGATCAAAAACAGAGAGAGGCACTGGCATTGGGGTATATGGGCCTAAACTGAGGATCTCTAAATCCCTGGGAAGTGAACCCTCTATTCTACAGACCGAAATAATGGCTGTTTACGTATGCGCTCAGGAGTGCCTCAGAATGAAACTCAAAGGGGCGCATATCTTTATCACCACGGACAGCCAGGCCACGCTGAGGTCCCTGGAATCACATAGCCAGGGATCGCTACTGACATGGGAGCGCCGTAATACCATAAAGCAACTGGCCAGAGGCAATGAAGTGACACTACTGTGGGTGCCAGGGCATTGTGGTGTTGAAGGAAATGAAAAAGCCGATGAACTTGCATAAAGTGCATCAAGGTTAACACCTGCTGGACCTGAGCCTTTCTGTGGTCTTGGAAAAGACCAATATAAGGCAGCGGTTCAACAATGGGAGTTGGATAATAGAGTAACCCTCTGGAGAAACACTCCTGGACTCACGCAGTCAAAGAAGTTCGTAAAGATTTCACGGACCTATGCCAGAAAGCTCCTGAAGCTGTCACGAGCTGAGCTTCGGGTGATGGTTGGACTGCTGACAGGGCACTGTCGGTACAAATACCATTTGTACCGTATGGGAAAGTCAGCAGATAATATTTGTAGGCTCTGTGGATCAGAAGCAGAAACAGCTGAACACATGGTATGCAAGTGTCCAGAGTTGGCGGGACTAAGAACCACTCATATGGGGAAACCTGTCCTGGATACCCATGAGGTAACGGCCAAGGCCCCCAAGGATGTTGTCGGGTTTATCAACACCAACGACCTCCTTGGGTTTCAATGAATGGGTAGGGTAGAGAACAAAAGATCTACATGGTCGCAGTTCCCGGAAGGCTAACCGAGCCACAACGACCCCGGATAAAAAAAAAATGCCTCGATATACGTTCATTCTTGAAATAAATTACCTTCAGACGTGACGCAATCGTTCTTTAATGATGAAATTTAATGGGACTATATTTCAAGAGTAAAATTACATGTAATTATGTTATACCTCGATTTTGAATTTGACATTACTCTAAACCATCATCAATAATATAACTAAGCAATAAGATTCACAAATATTTCAATGAATTTGATTACATCCATTGTTGTTCCATTATTACCCCGAGTCGAAGCTAAAAGGGGTTATAGTCTCACGACAAAAAGTTGGTAACTGGCCCGATTTTAAAAATTCCAACGGATATCGATAAAACACATATGATTTCATTAGGGAATTTGAATTCCCAATTTTTCCCAACGAAGAATAAAAAAATATAGCGTTTTTTAGATATGGCATTACGACATGCGCATGCGCCAAGGTCGATATGTACGAAGTCCTACAAAACATGCGTCGAAGTGCTCTGTGTGCCACGGTAACCAAGCGACGTTGATAGCTTAAGCTTGATTCTGCGTCTGTGTCTGCCTACTTCCCATCCATAGAGATATCTTATCAATTTGATTCATAATTTGCAGCAAAATGAGCCGGGATAGGATATTCAAATTCGACAGTCAAACAAAGAATTTTTTTGCTACATTTTTACGGATTTTATTCGTAATATCGACTTATTAATACATTTATTGCAATTTTCCTTCATTTCATTGGTAAAATCGACTTTCATTGTTATTTAATTTATATAATAGGTACATTCAAAAAATATTGACGACATGCACATGCGCCGAGGGGTTTTATCATTCCTAGTGCTACGCAGTAGGGTGTCCTTCATTTTATTTTTATAGTGTCTGTTTTCCTTTTTAAATAGCTTTTATCTAAAATCACAGCGGTCTAACAAATAGTTCGAAGTCAACGGTATAAAAATATTTATATGCGCAGTGTTCTCCAATTCTAATTGATTTTTTCTATGATCCTTCTTACCAATCTTATTTTGAAACCGACAGAAGAAATTGCCATAATTTTTAAAAGAGAAATCGGCATTTGAAAATTTACAGGTAATCAATTTTTTTGCTCATCTATCCCCGTTTCTGAGTTTTCGGGTCAGTTTTCAGGTGAGAAATGATGGTAGTGATTCTATATATATCGATTGAGCAATATGAAGATCTATCTACGTCAATAAGAGGTTCTCCAAAGTGAAATTGAATGCACAATGACACTTAAATTTGTCATGAAACTCTGAACCTTCGAAAGGATATGGATATCATTCAAGTTTATAAGTAACTGAAATACTTCACAGAGTAAATATGAGTCGCTGAGAACCAGAGCGGACCATCCCACAAATTTCTGAATATTGGACCAAGGCGTGTTTCAGATGCTTTATGTTATATTCCTCAAATCCAGAGTGGACTATTTGAGTTGCGACTATTCTATAACAGATGGTGCCACTAACTAGAATGGTCCAGCCAGTCGATTATGATAGAAAATCGGCGCCATACCGGACTATGCGACTTGGTCCGCTTTGGCATTTTGGGTAGAGAATAGTAATAGTTTACTGTAGGTTAGTCCAGTTCAAGAACTATTCGTTCGCTAATGTTTAATACTTTAAAAACCTAGTAGTATTTATTAGAGTTTAGTTTTGAAAATATGGCATCGCCTAGTTGCTCAAGTGCAGGCACATCCAAAGAAATAAAAGGTAAGTTTTTTCTTATCTTTTAAAATTCAATAGTTCAAGAAAAATAACCTAACTTTCAGAAATAAATACGGATGATCATAGTGAACCTTCAGAATTTGAAGACAATGGAAGTTCTGATGATTATCAGCCATCAGAGTTCGAGAGTGACTCTAGTTATACAGAAACGAACAGTAAAAAAAAAAATTTAACATACGTCATGCGGAGAAAAAGTCTGAATCTGATACCAATGTTTCTCAAGAATCTTTTCTGAAGAAAAAAGTGATACAAAAATCAAGAAAACGGACAAGAAATGAAAGTGAATGGAAAAAAAATAAACGCAAATATTTGAGAGCTATTGGCAAGAGTTACACTAATGTAAAAGGCCAAATTGTACGCGCTAAAACGTTTTTACCTGTAGACAATATATAATAAGGTAAAAGTAAATAATAATAAACGTAACGAAATTTTCTATAGCAATTACTCAATATTTCTGAAAATTATTTGAAAACAACATATGAATAATTTATTTTTATGTAAATTTTACTTACCCGACTGTATTAGGTAATGGAGAAACACCATGTTTAGCCTGTTGACCTGGTTCTAAAGCTCTGGAATTAAAAGTATTTTTACTACACTCCGACCGCATTATCTAGCATTATTTTTTAGTTCAAAATATACTATTAATTGATCAACTGGATCCATATACAGGATTACTCAAATTCACTGAGATCCTTATTCGATTAGTACATATATACATATATACATATATACATATATACATATATACATATATATATATATATATATATATATATATATATATATATATATATATATATATATATATATATATAAAATAACTATGTCATCATTAACTGTTCTCCAGACATAAAAAAATTGTTTCATAAGTAAATCATCCATCCAGTCAATAGGTAGGTACTTACTTCATGAAGTATGAAAATAGTAATTCATACAGTATGCCCAAGAGGAAAAAATATTTTATTTTCAGTTTCTGAGAAAAATGTTATTCTCGATAAAAAGTTTGGCTTGTTTCAGAAACCCCCCATAAAACCCATAAAATTAAATAAAATTCAAGTTTTGCAAAACCAGTTTCATTTTATATACAATTTTATGTAAAACCCCATGAATTTATGCACTAAGTTCGGAAATGTTATAATAATTATCTAGTGAGTGACTTTTGCGATTTCCTAGGTAACTGTCAACATCGGTTAATAATTTCATAATTTTTTTTTTGAAATAATCCTTTATTGCCATAAATAAAATATTAGATTTTACAAATCAACTCCTGAGCAGTGATAAAGCACTGGTTACAGAGATTCAATGTGTTCATACCCTATATTACAGCATTATTATACATCAGAATGTAAGCAGAGACATAATGACATAAACCCATTACAACATACACACAAATATAATAAACATTATGTTATGACCCAAATATATTAACAACTTTCATGACAACATAACTCATCCGTTATTTTCAACAATGAATAGTTATTTAATAAACTAGTTCATTAATGACAGCGATTAATGGTTGAGATATTAACGCGTGAGCGGAGCGAGCGCGTTAATAGTTCGAGACCATTAATCGCTACATTAATAAACGAGTTTATTACAAGATTTTTCCGTCGACCTCATCATGAATTGAATATAAATTCTTGATTGAAATAAATTTTTATTTTGCATGACAAATACACTTGACACAATATAAATTTCTATGTTCATTTCGATATATTTATATTTATACTCCCGAAGGAACAATTTGAGAAATTCATAGATGGAATATCAGACATGTGACATTCTGAATAGTTAACATTACCTACAATATCTGATAAGGAATATGTGGAACTGGTGGAAGCTGAAGTGTTATTAACGATTATTGCATACAATTTTTCCGCAGTTTCTACTTTATTTTGTATAGAGTTAAATTTTTCGATATGAATTATGAATTCCTTTTCTCTGTGGAATAACAGTACAGACACAGAATAATTCAACTATTGCTCATCCGTGCTGAATACTTCTGTGTTTGGTTGCCCATGACAATCATACATTAAAATAGGAGAAATTGCACATTAAAATGGGTCATTAATGATCAATTTCGTGTACGTTAAAGTAAGCTTTTATTTAGAGGTCGACGGAAAAATATTTTTTTTTGCTATAAATTTATTCTTCATTTTATTCCAAGGTTCTTCAATAATTTTGTGAATTTGAAGATTTTCTTCTCTTCTTTTATATAACTTGGTATTTTATCATACGAAATACATGCTTGGTATATTGAGTTTTTTAAACCTTTACTCGTTCTTATGTTTTCGTGAAATGTATTTTCTCTATTTCTTGTATAATATGTATGTACATCTTTTTCAATCTTTTTCAAAAATGCTTACTCTTCAACAAAGAATATATATTGTAAAGTGCTATGGCATTGGAGCTGTTTCGTATAAGTACGCAGTTCATTTAATTAATGAAAAATATCCGAATGTACCAGTTACGAGGAATGGATTAAAAAAATTGATGAAGAAATTCGATGAGACAGGATCTGTTGAAGACAAAAAAAAATCGAAAAAGACTTACTCTGAGAACGATGATGCAAGTTCTGCCCTAGCTATGGGAAAATTCGAAGTTAAGTTAACGAAAGAGAGCAGCAGAAGTTGGTTTTAGCAAGAGCCACTTACACAAAATATTCGAGCAAAACAAAATTCATCCTTTCAAACCGATATTTATCCACACCTTACAAAATTGTGATTATGATACGAGACTTAACTTTTGTGCAATCATTGGTGAAAATCTTCTTTCACCACAATATTTTATTTTCTGATGAATCAACGTTCACAACAAATTTAAACCATAATATTTAAGATCTAAAAGAAGCAATAATTAATGCTGTAAATGAAACCATCCCAAACATGCTAAGAAACGTTTATAAATAATTTAGAAATAGAGTGGAGAGATGTTTCGAAGTTGGTGGCGGTAGAATAGTTGTTTTCTTATTTACTGTATATTTTCCCACATTTTTCTGTATTATTAGTTTTGTTAATAATTGTACTTAAATTACTGAATGCAAGTTGAAAAGGAATGACAATTAAAATTATTCACCGATGTTGACAGTTGCCTAGGAAATCGCAAAAGTCACTTACTAGATAATTTTCGTAATCCCATACTGTTACTTTGATTTAACGGTATTCAGATGACAATTGAAAAGTCAGTGTTAACGGCCGGCGGCCGTTATGAAATCACTTGTTCAAATATTTATTTCAAAACATCATTCTGCTTACAATAACAACATTGAAAGCTTGGTCCACAGCGAGTTGGGAGAATAAACCTGTGATTTTCATTTCGCATAGGCTAATAATACATCTTCATTAACCACCTTTACATTTTTGCTTTTACGCCACATTTCAAAATTTTCATATTCTTTTTGATATCGCTCTTGAGTAATTTCGGCAGTTAATCAACACTCGCTGCACTGCACATGATTCTCCCAATATTTCTAAAGGAATTTGATTTTGTTCCTCAATTTCATCAATTTCATCCATGATCGTCGTTAAAGCGAACTTGAGAACACAAAAAACCGACGTTGTTTATAAAACTGTCAAACTGTTCCATTACAACAGAGTGCACGACGTTGGGATTTTTCTTTAGAATTGCGAGGTACGGGGTTTTTTCTTTCTTCGGAATCAAAATAGAATCTTTCAACGGGATTACGAAAAATTTTTAACGACACACGGCCGATACGCAAATAACGGATTCGGTTAGTTATAATCCTCGGCTGCGCCTCGGATACAATATCCAACCTCATCCGTTATTTGCTACATATCGGCCTTGTTACGTTAATAACTATATTACATTTCCGAACTTTTTGCATAAACTCAAGAGGTTTCACATGAAATTGTATATAAAATGAAGCAGGTTTCGCAAATTCATTGAATTTTATGGGGTCTTTGAACAAGCAAAACTTTTTACCAAGAATGACATTTTTCTCTAAAATTGAAAATAAAAAAGTTTTTCCTCTTGGGCACCCCATCCGTGGGACACACTGTTATGGATCGTAAATAAAAACAAAATATTTTGGGTAATATATGCATTCATTCATATTTTCTGTATAGTCTTCAGTTTTATATATACTTGAAAACAAAAACCAGTTTTTTGATTTCAATAATTGTTTGTAACATACCTCCTAAAAATCTTACAAATTCTTTAAAATAAGTATAAAAATTTCGGATACTCAATTCTACTTCCCATTTCGATAACTTCATAACAATCTCAAGCTTTTAGTTTTTACTATATGTCTAATATGAGTTCTTTGCACTTTCATGAGCAAAACTAATTACTGAAAGAGATTTCAGCGAATACGAAACTTGCCTAAGATCTGATGAAATATATATGGTCACTATATTATGTTAATGAATATATATCTTTAATTTCGAATATTTCAGAAATTAATAGTTTATCAATTATTTCTTATTTAAAACCAAATTGAATGAAACATAGATGTGGAAAATAATACATATATGGAAGATATCAAAAACTAGGCCATGACCTGAGGAAATACATAAGGGACAATATATAAAATATTTGCAAACAATATAACTCAAAGTTGGTAAATGTAACAGTGTGAACTTTGGATAATTTATCTTAACAAGAAAGTGTAAATTATGTTGTTATGTTTGAAATGCAGTTTATTTATATTGTTATAATTTTTGTAAATTTTAGGCCTCAGTACCAGGAAACTGATTCGAGGTCAGAAATAAACTTAAAAAAATAAATATTATTCTCCATAGTTCAATGATATATTGAATTTCTAGAGCAATTCAAGAGCAAATAAAATCAAAAATTATTGAGCGAATTAGTAGCATTCACGAAGTAAGTTGCACCAAGGTACTTATACCGAGAGCTAATTTACTTAAAAATTTTAAAAAAGACGCCTGGATGTCAACTGGTTTACTAAATGAACTATAGCTATTGAATCTTTCAGATTATTTCATCAAAATAATGTTTGCATCTTATCCAACAAAAATGGAAGGCTTCATTACAGTGAGGGCTGAAATTATATATGAATTTATCTTATCATATTCATTTAAAAAATTATTAAATCTAATTTTTCGAAATAGCAAATATAATAACTTTTATGCTTATGAATACCAATCAGTAGATCTAAATATCCAAGATTAAAAGTATTAAGAATCTACTCTTGAAATGAAGGAATGAATTGAAAATGTCGAAACAAAAAAGTAGCACAATTAAATTCGAAGAAGATAAGAAACAATCTTATCTTGCTGTGAGGATTTTTCTATACAGATACGATTTCTAATGTAGCCAATATAAGAACATTATTTTACAGAGTTTTTCGTGGAAAATGGATGATTATTCGATTCCTTTTCGATTGCTTAAGCAGTAGTAATAATCATATTTGATATAAAGTGTTCAGGTGAGTAGAACTCATGTAGGATATACATTATTTTTAGGAATAGATATGTAAAAATGCATTTCAAGAATGAGAAATGAGCGTGAAATATGCGATATATGGCAACAAAATATTCGAAGCTTTCTGTTTATTCGCTCTTATTTTGAGTACTGAGTGTTCTTCTTCCCACAGGAAAGTATTTAGATTTCGTCTGGAGTCTGGTGAGCTGACATCATCGTAATGATCTTATAAAAGTTGCTATACTTTTGTCAACTTGCAGATTTCAACGAGGTAAATAATACTGACTATGTGATCAACACGTGTCATACGAATTCGTGTTATGTTATTGGTGCTTACTGAGTTAGAGAAGTGTATTTTAAGAAACCAACAGAGAAGACAATAGTATGATCCTAGAACATTCACTCTGTTATAATAAGAAAATTATCTTCAAGTATTCATAATTTTATTTACTCGTGAGATTTTCTATTTTTCAGCGAAATTTTTATGTTGTAGACACATAGTCCTATTGCTGATGCAGCTATGATATGTATCAGTATGAAAGAGAATTCCATTTTTTTTTAGTGAAGAAATATAATGACAAAGATGTTCTTATTTTAATAAGTCAAGTTTTGGAGTGGTCAAGAGTCAAATGATTGTGTTACCAGAAGAGGTATAAGATAATCCTTACAAAAAATTATCAATACTATGCAAGATAGTCAGGTAATGATTACAAAACATCACTGAGAAGTTAGAAATCAAAATCGTTGAGAATGGAGACCTGTAGATTCTAACCATCAACTAGAGTTGGACGACTTTTATTTCAAGGTATTTTACTTGTATTGAAACATGCAATCAAGATTATTAGCACCAGGAGCATTTTTTGTTCGATAGGTGTTTTGAGGATATAAATTATCAAGTTGATTTTTTGTCAAAGTTTCATTACACTCACTAGATATATATGGAATATTAATCAATGTTTAACCCTTGATCAGAAACGGTATTTATGAAAAGTTAACTGTCACCAGAAGAACTTTTTTTAACATTTAAGTAAATATTTAAATCAGACTTATTACTGAATAATAATATTTCAACTATGAATTGAACTTTTTAAATGTCATATATAATAATCCAACTTCGATTCTAACCTAATTTTATCAAAATCTAAATTGAATTAATTTGGTGAATTTTAGTATAGTATATTTTAATTTTGAAGACAGATATTATCCGTTATATATGAAATATCAATGATCTGGTTAGATAGATATAGACAAAATATTTATATTGATATATATATATATATATATATATATATATATATATATATATATATATATATATATATATATATATATATATATATATATATATATATATATATATGTCACAGTTTTAGTAATAGCAAACGAATTTTTTTTTTCAGCTAACTTGATCGAATAACTGGAAGCTGTTTGTCACTTGAATACAACAAATTCATAATGAAGAAACATTTTTCACGCTCTTTATTCAATAGGAACACTGATTAGTTCATTTTTTTAAATGTCACTAACTTCACAGATATCACAGTATGGCAAAATACCTATAGAGATACTAGAGCCATGATCTTCATCACAACTCCATATGAAGAAGCCAAGAACAAACAAATTAAGCAAAACAGTATATATCATATTTTCAAGCGAAACCTATAACTTGAAATCATGAATAACAAACTATAGTGTTTCTTATTTATAATAATCCACTGAGACAAAGTAATTCATCTCATTATCGCTAGCTTAATTACTGAAACTTGCATCAAGTGTACCACAAATTTAGAAATAAATTATAAGGTAAAGTAAACAGGAAATAAATATATTAAAAAATTGATTTCGACCCTTTGTCGAAACATTCATCTATGAAAATTGTATTGAATGAATATTTTGGTATTTTTCCAATTAAACGACTCTGATAATAATAACCTACATAAGAAAAAAAAATGCCGAGCGACAAAAAAATTCAAATCTAGAATTTTATTCAATGAATTTAATTCTTTGATTGGTAAATTGTCCATTATATGAAAGTTGATTATTGTCAAAATATTCGAAAATAAATTTGTTAAATTTAATTCAACAGCATTAAAATTTTTTGTGATTACAGTATGTATCTTGAATACCATCAACTCAGACTAAGTGATTAATATTATAAATTAGCTAATTACTGAAACTTCATCAAATAGATATGAATTGACCGATTTATATATATATATATATATATATATATATATATATATATATATATATATATATATATATATATATATATTTATAAATTTAATAAATGAAACTTTTGTCTTCAAATTTCCAAAATTATATTACGAACTGTACAACCGGTTTCGTTGTTTCACAACATCTTCAGGTACAATATACTGAAAAATAAAGAGTAACTTATAAATATATACTATAACATTCAACTTCAATTTCAACACTTAATTTTCCAAACTGATGAGAGATAGTCTAAAATACAAAGATTACCAATGTTGACTGAATTACAGTTTTTAAATGAAATTCTTTGTATTTTAGACTATCTCTCATTAGTTTGGAAATGTAAGTGTTGAAATTGAAGTTGTATGCTTTTCTTGTAGTTATAAGCTACTCTTTATTTTTCAGTATATTGTACCTGAAGACGTTGTTCTGAAACAACGAAACCGGTTGTACATTTCTTAATATAATTTTGGGAATTTGAAGACAAACGTTTCATTTATTAAATTCATCTTACTACCCAAATATGGACAATCTACAAACATATATATGTATGTATGTATGTATGTATGTATATATATATATATATATATATATATATATATATATATATATATATGTATGTATATATATATATATATATATATATATATATATATATATATATATATATATATATATATATATATATATATATATATATATCTCAAAATTATATATATATATATGTATATATATATTTATTTATAAATATATATAAGTGTATTAAGACTCTTTTGGATATCAGTGGTACTCTTTTATTGTAGGCCAAGCTTTCGCAACCATTTATTGCAACAAATGGTTGCTAAAGCTTGGCCAAGAGTACCACTGAGATCCAAAAGTCTTAATACCCTTATACTTTCCTTAAATATATATATATATATATATATATATATATATACATATAATAATAATAATAATAATAAACGGTCAAACAAGCAGTTGGTTCGCTACCAGATAAAAAGAACGCAAAACTGAAACTCTAACTCATTATTTGCTTGAATTTAAGTGTACCTATTTCAGTACATAATACACTTTTCATGAGAGTCAATTCTATCGCTTGTCTTCCTAGTATTTTAAATCATAGAAATATTGTCGTCGAAGAAATTCATATACACAGAATTTTGATGTAATAATTGTGCATTTTCTCTATGTTGCACATGTGTACACTATTCTGATAATGTCAAATTCTCACGCAAGAAAATGGAATCGTCCATTTGAGAAAATATTCTGTATCCTAAAACACTTTAGACGCCAAGTTTAATCTTATATTGTGCAATGATAAAATTATCATAATAAGCATAATATGAACGATGATTATCTGATAAACGATACGAAAAACCATTATCAATATTTTTCATTATTGAAATATTTATCTATAAAATCAACAGAAGTTAATAGTACTTATACCTCAGGGATAAATAAAAAATGGAATTATTTTGAAAAGCATTAGTATATGAAAGTAATGTTGATTTTTCTAGAATTATTGCAGGGATATATTGAAGTCTTTTGTGAATACTTAATATTTTCATCTGATTGCGAAAACTAATAGCATCATATAGTATACACAATTCCATATATTTACGATCTATTATTGAGATAAAAATTTAGATAATGCTTAGAATGTTATCATTCATTACCACATTAATACTTGCCATTGAAACCTCAAAAATAAGAACAACGTATGAATGACAATATACACAAATTTACTTTTTCCGTCGACCTCTAAATAAAACCTTACTTTAACGTACACGAAATTGATCATTAATGACCCATTTTAATGTGCAATTTCTCCTATTTTAATGTATGATTGTCATGGGCAACCAAACACAGAAGTATTCAGCACGGAATAGTTGAATTATTCTGTGTCTGTACTATTATTCCACAGAGAAAATGAATTCATAATTCAAATCGAGAAATTTAACTCTATGCAAAATAAAGTAGAAACTGCGGAAAAAATTTTATGCAATAATCGTTCGAAAGTAAATAACACTTCAGCTTCCACCAGTTCCACATATTCCTCTTATCGGATATTGTAGGTAATGTTAACTATTCAGAATGTCACATGTCTAATATTCCATCTATGAATTTCTCAAATTGTTCCATCGGGAGCATAAATATAAATATATCGAAACATAGAAACATAGAAATTTATATTATGTCAAGTGTATCTGTCATGCAAAATAAAAATTTGTCCACGACTGTACTATAAATCATTCATTATACGTGTGCTTCCTGAAGTATAATTATACCTATTATACACTAGTGTGTATAATGGTTTATTATACACTGCATGACGTCACACTCAAAACGTATGTCCAACCTTGAGACTATCACTCACATTGTTAGGATAGTATTGTTATTAGATTTTTAGGTTTTATGTAACTGAGATAACTTTTAGGCAAATTATTAAACTAATATTTAGTCTAATGCCCAACTTATTGAATATTTACTCTAATAAATTATCTATTTCATTTTTATCAGAGTGAAAGAAAGGAATGGAATCGATATCAATTGCAATAGTTGACGTTTACGTTAGTATGCAGTTTTCAGTGAACACGGAAAATGTTATGTCAACGCTTTTGATAACTATTTTTATTGTTGAAAATGCAGATTATTACTAATTTTTTCGAGGAAGTCGTGGACAAAGTATAGTATTCTACTCGCACAAAATTACAATTTTTCACTCGGGTGAATTGCGACACTCGCTTGCAGCTCGTGTCGCAAACTTCACCCTCGTGAAAAATAGCAATCATTTTGTGCTCGTTGAATAATATACTATTATTTCAATCAAGAATTTATACTCAATTCATGATGAGGTCGACGGAAAAATCTTGTAATAAACTCGTTTATTAATGTAGCGATGTCATTAATAAACTAGTTTATTAAATAACTATTACACCAAATAACTATAACCAAAACACAAAATTACAAATAACCACAAAAACACTTAACCCAGAGTTTCTCCACCTATGGGGTGCGAGTACACACACCACAAGAGACCTTTTTTCTTAATTGTTTTCACTTATTATTAGATTTTATTGTATTGGGGCGCGATATACAAATGAAATAATGATCTGCACACACAATCCAAACAAAATACTAACATATTCGAGATAATCGTATCATTACATAACGCACAGCCGAAACTGAAAGTCATTTGGCGAAAAACGCTGACTCTCAGCTTAAAATTGAATAATCGAGAGGTGTATATGGCGCTGTATCTCAGCGTCATGCGCAGTGTCTTTTTTCTTTACCGCATGGCTACATACCACAAGTCACAAGTAGTTCAAAAAACCGAAAACTTCCTAGAATTTTTTTATATGAAGGTTGTTTCAAAATTATATGTGCCTATTTCTATTTCCGATGGGAAGTCTGCAATGAACTGAATTTGCGTTGAAGTTGAATAAATTTTTATAATTAACCTTACAGAAAAAGCTGCAACCGTAACTTCTGAAATATTTTCATAAAATCTGTTAGAATTTAAGAAATGTTTACAGTAGTATATTCGTATGCAAATCTAGAAGACCACTAACCACTATTTGTGTATTTGAACTGGACAGCAAGCTTAAGCAACTACAATCAGACTTCAACATCTTATGAAATAAAGGAACATTTATTATAAAGATAGAAGCAAGCAATTTTTTTCTTCCAGGAAGGAAATAATTATACAAGGAAAGTACATAATTAACAACTCAGCTTTCTCATTAGATAATTTATATTTATATTACTAACAATATATAACTTATTATATGAAGAATAAAAATCGAAATATGATCATGCTTTGATCAGGTGCATATAAAAACCTCACTAGAAGCTGAATTAGTTTCTTTAATTTTAAGAAAATTTTGATATTAGACAGTACGGATAGCTATTTGTACACATTATACTCAAAACTCTAGAATACATTATAATATGAATCCGATGAAGCTTTGAAAGTGTAAGTATATTAAGAGAGTGGACAATAAATGTCCAATTCAGAACAAATTTGACAAAAATAAGGTTGATGATAAAAAGGCACTACTACGTCTTTTTACACATTAAACAACAATCTTGGAATCACAGACTATATTATTATAATTTATATTCACAAAATCGAGTCGAAAAATTGACACATTATATTAGAATATTTACAGAATGAAAGCAAAATGATTTTTTTCCTATAGTTATGAGTTTATGACAACTGATAATTAAGTGTGGAATAGGTCAGCTAAGAGTTGCAGTCACAATACATATTACTTTATATAGACACAAACTTCTTTGAACATTTCATTTGAAAAATTAACTGATTAGGAAAAACATTCCTAATGGCATTAAAACACAATTTTTGACTATCTCTTAAGAGATATAGTAAGTACTTGATTGTTCAGCGTGCTCCAACACTTACCAAGATAAAACAAGAAAATTGACCATTTCATCGAAACTTAAATTATCAGTAATCCTTAATTGTAAATGAAACTAGGCAGTCTTCCATTCATTGAGTATCAGTTGAGGGGTCTTCGGGAACGGAGGGGGTCCGTTGGGTATCGGCAAAGATGAAAACTTTGGCAGCATATAAGCGGGACTTCAGAGTGCGGTGGTTGGTCCCTCTGAGCCTGGTTAAGCCCTGAACCAGAAACAATTTTTGATGAACATAATTAGGCCATACAAAGGGACGAACCACACGCATACAAATCCCAGTATAATGATTTTTGCAGTTGATTTTTTTTTGACTAGAAGAAATATGAAGCATACTCGAATATGCTGCAGATTTCAAAAATAGTAATACCTATCAAATTACTACTCTTCAATTGATGCAACTTTCTGTAAATCCAAATAGCCTTCCACATTTTATAGAAACATGAATTCTTTTATAAACGGATGTAAAGATCCATCTAAAATCGAATTATCTGCTTGAATCATTGAAAAATTTATTTAATATTTTCAAAATTTCAGTAGTCATCGTTCTTATAGATAATTCAATTTAATTTCGGTATACAATATGTCACTTTGGTTTTATTTACTAAATAGTAGTATTTTTAAGTCAATTACTACAACTGTCATTTTCCTAAATTATTATGAAAAGCTAACTTGTACAATTTCGTAATTCCATAACACTTCCAAAAACGGATAATTTCTACTCTTGTAATCTGATTCTCAAGCTTCCGGAATTTATAACTTAGCTCTTGGTTTCATCAGAGTAATGGAGGACTGCATCATTTTGTTCCAATCAACGTTCACAATCCTTAATTTTTATATCTTTCAATGCTCATTGTTATAAAGGATACTATTTAATGAAATTCCATTCTGCTTGTACATCAGCCATCTTGGATCGGCCATCTTCAATTTTAATTGATTATTTACGTGAGGAACAAATATGTATTTACTAAGTGTTGTCAAACAATCTACTTTTGAAGCACTTTAACGTCAATGATTTTTTCGTAGGTTATCTCCTATCCTGAAAGAAAAAAACTCGATTTTTTTCAAAAATGACGCAACTAATTAATTTTCCAGGTAAAACATCTATTGCATGAATTCATATCATGAATTGTTTTCTTGTAAAAATATCGAATGATATCATACACTTGGTAAACATTGATATTTTTAACAAATAATTTTTTGAGGCGAATAATTTTTCAGTAAGTTTCTACAAATGACTTTTGCATTAATATTTTTTTCGTTATGGTATTTCTCTTAATTACAATTGTTTTTTCCAATAAGTATAAATTTATTAATATTTTTTAAATATATTAATTTTTTGTTTTACTTGTCAAATAGTGGATTCAACTAAATTTTTAGGAAAGTATGAAACATAAAAACGAAATTCATATTTGCAAATTAGTAACATGAAAATTTTGTTTCATCGAGAAAATGATGGTATACCTGGAAGAATATCATTTATTTCATATATTGAAAAACTAAAAGATTTTCTTGTAATGATAATTCTCATAAGTTAGATGGTTTCTTCATTAAACCAAATAGCAATGAGCAAATAAAGATTTAAATAACTATATATAATAAATTCATCCTAAGAATACGTATTCAATGAAAACAAGGTTCTGTTATAACTGCTTAGCTATTTCAAAACTTATTTGCAGATGATATAAATGTAAAAAACATTAATAGATCGAATTTCTGGAATAATGAAAACAAAGACCAATTGACAGCTATACTGGATCCTCCCGAGTGGGAACATAGTTGCTATATGAACTAAATCTTCATGAATATAGTGAAAAAATTAACCTTTTCCAATGAACTATGAAAGTAACATAAATAACAAATATTTTCCGTTGAAGAGGAATTTACAAATTTTGGACAAGGTTAATTCCAGTAGTACATAATTTTTCAGTCGCAACAACAAAAATTGAACCAACGTAGCAATGCAAAAATCATTATTTCAGGAGATGACAAGAAAACATTCAGTGGGTGCTATCAAATTAGTTTTAACATATTGAAGTTTGTTAACAAAGCACATAAAAAAATATATGGAAAAAATGTTAGTTTATCCTATACCTTCGCCAAAGCTCCGAGTATATTATGTTATTTGCACTCATAATTGAATTCTTTGAAAGAGTAAATGCCGAAGCGTGACTGAGATCTTTTGAAATACAATGAAGGAACAAAACTAATTAGCTTTTTCGGTAAAACAGGCGCTTTCCATATGGCAAATTATCATTCAATTAGCAGAAATTGTAAGTAAAAGGAGCGCTATTGATTCCGTTTTATGAATAACGCACAATAATTTTCAGATGAAAAACTGTTGGTCTACAAAAGTTCAGAAAGGTATTTCAAAATTTATATATATATATATATATATATATATATATATATATATATATATATATATATATATATATATATATATATATATATATACATGTATATATATATATATATATATATATATATATATATATATAAATATATATATATATATATATATATATATATATATATATATATATATATAAATATATTTATATATATATATATATATATATATATATATATATATATATATATATATATATATATATATATATGTATGTATCAATCAATATCTCACGAAAAAATTCCTCGAAGATCCTCAATGATTATTAGAAATCCAAATTGTTAAACCAACCAGTAAACTACATTTTTAGGAATCGGCGTTAACTCCAATTTAACTTAGCATGAACACGTTTCGTCCATTGCCAAGTCAGCTGCACCGAAACTTAGTTGTCTATTTTGTGCTCAAAATATGTTAACGCCAAAGCATCTAATGCTACAAGAAGGCTGACGTTCATCCATTATTGGAAAACTCCTCTCATGTATATATGCACTCCTATTAAATTCGATTCCAAAATGAACAGTGAGGCTACTAGACGATTCGTTATTAACCTTCATTCCTTCGGAGGGTGCCGATTTAGGTCTCTTTTTAGATATTATCACGAGAACAATTCACCCGTCACACAAGGTGATGAAACACAAATTTGCAGT